>VVHJ01032227.1:0-18273 GCA_015107715.1 Tylochromis polylepis
CTTTTTGCTAAAGCATATATTTAGGGCTGGACCAGGTGTCCCTGAATCCTCCCTTAGTTATGCTGCAATAGACGTAGGCTGCCGGGGGATTCCCATGATGCATTGAGTTTTTCTTTTCCAGTCACCTTTCTCACTCACTATGTGTTCACAGACCTCTCTGCATTGAATCATATCTGTTATTAATCTCTGTCTCTCCTCCACAGCATGTCTTTATCCTGTTTTCCTTCACCCACCCCAACCGGTCGCAGCAGATGGCCGCCCCTCCCTGAGCCTGGTTCTGCCGGAGGTTTCTTCCTGTTAAAAGGGAGTTTTTCCTTCCCACTGTCGCCAAAGTGCTTGCTCATAGGGGGTCATATGATTGTTGGGTTTTCTCTGTATCTATTATTGTACGATCTACTGTACAAATATTAAGCGCCTCGAGGCGACTATTGTTGTGATTTGGCGCTGTATAAATAAAATTGAATTGAATTGAATTGAATTGAATAGTCACACGGTGGTCTTGGTGGAAGGCAATCTGACAGTCTTAGTAAACTAAGCCGATTATGTGTGAATCAATAATATATGAGACCCAATACTTTCACTTTTAGTAGGTCTGGTAAATTCAGTACTCAGATCATATCACTGTAAAGAATATAAATGCATAAAACAGAATCATCCTACATTAAATAACAGTGATCAGCACTAGAACTGGTTTGTATTTGTTTACAGTGCATTGCTACCAATATAAAGTTGTGTTTATTTCCACGATGGGCATTGAATTGAGTCTGAGAGAAGCTCACGGTGCCCTTACAGCAGTTCTCTTGGGTGATCCACTTGGTCGTGAGGGTGCCCATGGACCGGCAGGCTTCTGCATAGGCTGCCAGTGATCCACAGACCTGAGCCTTGCGATGATTGTAGCAGCCATCCAGGTAGCAGGACTGGTAGAAGGGACGGGGATCCAGCAGGCCGTGGCATGGCTGGAAGAAGCCTTTGAGCTGGGTGAGCTTCTGACAGGCGTCGTCACCCTGCAGAGCCAAGATGGCCGAGTTGTCGCAGGACTGAGCCAAAGCCACATACTGGGTCTCATCGCAACTAGAGGAGAAAGACCAAAATCCAACTGTCAAAGTTATTAGGACCCGAGCAAAGAAGGAGCAAATGTCCTGTTAGAATTGCTCCGTTTGTTATTGTTGTCTGTATAAATGACTTGCATTTGAGAATCATCTACTTGGATACACAAAAGTGATATGTTTGTGCAACAGCCCATTAATATCCAGGGTTTAAGACATCCACATGCTTGCAGACACATGGGTTATCGATTAAGTAACCTTTCCTTTTCCTGTCATATTTTGGGGATAACAGCCAAAGGTTTTTACGAGCACTGGTTATATGCACAGTAAATTCCTCCCTGTCTGTGAGCCTCATCTACCTGTTCTGCATGCCGTTGGTCTTCCAGCTCTGCGCCAGCTCCAGGGCGCTGACAGCCGGCTTGCCCCTGGAGGTGATGTAGTCATCACTGGGGTCCCCATTGAAATTCCCACAAAGGCCGCACACCTTGTTCTGGAGCCGCTGGCCCATTGTGATGCTCAGGGTGTTAAAGCGGTTGTAACGAACCTGGATGTCCTGGGGTGTGTCGATGACAATGAAACCCTCAGATGTGGACAGGCGTGTCATCAGCCCTGTTACAAATGGTACGGATACTGGTGTACCATTAACCTGCGAGGACAGGAGAGTCAGAGACATGTAGATTTTTGACGCAAGAAATTTTATTTTAAGTTCACAGCATTAAGGTTACGGAGGGCCTCGAGTGCTAAAATGAATTAAATAAATACATCATTAAATAATTAATTGAATGTGTCAGTTCAAATTCCTATTGTAATTATTTAATGACACATTTAATTGTTTCACTATTTAATAAAATGTTGTCAATTTTAATGACTTATTTCATGGTTCCAGTGCAGTATGGAAGGTGGCTATACAGACGCTTAGAGCAGCTCTCTATACGTTATAATGGGAAGAACAGGACGACCTCAGTAAAACAGGTGCATATAGCAGCAAATGCACTGGTCCACTCAGTTGTTAGTTGTCACTGTATCAGCGGCGTGGCTGCACTGGGTGGCAATGAGAGGTGTTTTACTTGGTTAACAGTGGCATCCTGGGCAACGCCTTGCACATTTGCTAGGTTCTACTGGCTTAATGTGGCCTCAGAGCCCACACTAACTTCAGCTGTTCTGCTTTTGGCTGACCAGGAAGTTGCTCCTTGAGGAACTGCTGGTACAAGTCATCCACATTGTTTACTGCCACTGGCAGTCAGGAGGGATTGAATTAGAACCGAATGTTACAAAATTAACTATGATTCCCTGAATTCCCAGATGACTGCCAGTCCTACTGGTGACTCAAAATGTCTCAGTGTAAGAAGATTCCTAGAGACCAATAGGCTACCACGTAGTATTTATAGTACACACGCCCCAGTAGTGTACACATCATGCACGTGATTTTATTTCTGGACCTGCGCAGATCACGAGGAGATCCATCTACGTAGTTTCCTGCCATTGGCAGTTATCCGTGAATTCACAGAACTATAGTTATATTTGTAACTTCCATTAGCAAAGGTCCCACTAAAGCGTGTCAGGCCACCCTCATGGAACAAGTTTCTTAGTCAGAAACATGCTGGAGGTCATTTTGTTGGATATTTCCACTGTCACACTCCTCATCGCACAAAGGAGCAAATGCCCGCCCTGCTTCTGGGTGGATGTACTCCTGTGGCCCTGTCTAGCTTGTGTAACAACCCATCTCCTGGTATCGCCTCCACACCCTCGAGACCATATTTGGAGACACAACATGTGCTATCTTACACTACCAGCAGGGAAAAAGGACACCAGCTAAACTAGACTAAAGGTCAGGAAGGATAAGCAGAAAGCTGTGGTCTGTGACCAACGCCTGTAAAACCATTTCCTTTCTGGGGGTTGTCTTGTCTCTCTGCCTCTATGGTACACCTGCTGTCACTTTGACTTGCACCGAAGCAAAGGCTTCTTAATTAGACAGATTGATATCCCTGAAATTTAACTTCACTGTTTCCTTAATTTTTTTTTAGCAGTGTACATAATTATGTAAATATATTATTTTCATTAATTTATTTTGAAAGGACAGAAATGAAGGGACAACTGACCCGTTTGATACAAACTGGGCTGGAAGATTAAAGCAAAGCAGTGTTACCCATGTTTGTGGTCAGTTAGACTACAAAGAGTTCATAATCCTTGTTAGTTCTGAACTAGCTCACCTGAAAGTGTGATAGTAAAGATTGAAATATTTCTGTTTATACAATTAAAAATGAAACATACTGAAGCATCGTTGAACTACAGAGCACCTCAAACTGAACCATTTTAAATCCAGTAGCCAGTCCTTACTCAGATGCCGTTTTCTGCTTACATTTGGGGATTTAGGAGGGGTATGCTGGGTAAAATGTATTGTCAACACTAACTGATATCCATTATGTCCTAAAGAAAGCATCTCTAAGAAGCCAAATGCAAGTAATGCATTTTTTGATGATTTTTAAATCATTTATATAATATTAGCTTTACATCTAACAGCTCATGTTAAGTTGTGGGGTTTTTTTTGTAAGTATGAGGCTCGCCAACCTGAAGATAAAATATCTGAGTAAGAAGTTATAACTTATAGCCCAGGTAGTTTAAGAAAACTTTGTTTCTTGTAGTTTAGGGCTGCATGTGTGAAAATGAGTCCGTATATACCAAAAAAGTTGATTCTGTTCATCTGTACTTTATAAACAGCAGATTTGCATAATGACTGAAACTAGCACCACTTCCTTCAGTGGTGCTAGTTTCAGTCATTATGAAAATCTGCTGTTTATAAGGTTGGGGAAACCTGCAGTCAGCTGAGACTGAAGAAGAAGTCACTTGGATGAGTGACAAAATGTTTCTCACACTGAAAACGCTACGTCCAGATGAACAGAATCAACTTTTTGGGGATTTACTTACCTGGATGACTGAGCATGCATCAAGACGGAGTCAGTATATAATAGCATGAGTAGGGGTACAACCATGTGGCAGCGTTTTAAAATCTCTGTAAGTCATTCAAAGATGCATATTAACCTTGTTTTTGTAGTTATATATGTTACATTAACATAAATACACTGCTAGATAACTGACGTTCAAGCTTAAACATGTAAACAGGATCACCTATGGGCAGGAATCAAAATTTGTCTGTCATCGGTATAAGCTGACTTCATTCTTATACAAAGATAGGCTGTTAGGAGAAAACAAATAAGAACAGAGACAGTCGGAAGCAAAGATTGTGACAATCTGAGCCTCTTCAGGGCATTAGAACTAACGCCAACATGCTTCTTAAGGCAGCTGATAAAATTAATTAATGTTAATGATGGTGCACTCAGATCAGGCAGGATTAAGACTCATTGGGCGCTGCAGTTTAAGGCAATCAGTCATTAACTACCTCTGTGACTGCACTTACAGCTGACTGACATAGCCTAAGTCCAGAGCTGGAGGAGATATAATAGGCTATTAGTGCCAAGGTAATTGGTAAATTGGGCTGCAGGAACTTTTTCAAGTATTCGGGCAAGAAAGAGAGACCTGAATCCGATCTGTTTGTTCAGGTTGATAAAAGCGTCTTTGACCGCAGCCATATGGCCAGCTCAAAGTAACTCGATCACATAAACAAAAAGGAAAAATCTCCTGATCGAGGCAATTTTTCTATTAAAGCAGGATTAAAAGAGGAAGAAACAGTGGTGCAAAGGAAAAGTAGAAATCAAAAGGAAAAAAAAAAACCTTGGTATATACAGTGTCCATTTCATAGTGTGATGGTTTCACTTTATGGTCACTAATGTGAGAAAGTTGTTGGCTGCATATTTCTGTGTAAAGGTTAATAACCTGTTATGATTTTCTTTGACTATGTTTCGACATATACAATTATCCCATAATCACATTTTTCCTTTTTTGGTCACAGTGGGTTTTTTCTTTGCAATGAAGGTCATCTAGGCATGCTGATTTGGTCGGGTACACACCAAAGGGTGCACAGAAAGGGTGGGAGAGTTTGCTCTCTAAATGTGACCACAAAGAAGAAAAAAAACCCAAAACAAAACATAAAATAACACGTTTAGCTGGTTGAAACACCAGTTTGAAAGATTAAAATCATCCTCTCTCATCATGACACTGATGAAAAAAAGAAAAGACTCAGACATTAATGTCAAATATGGAAAAAAGTAAAACAAACTTGGGCAATAACAACAATTATCGAAGAGTGGCTCCACAGTGTAGTGATTTACTCGTTTGCCTAACACGTGAACGATCCCCAGTTCGATTCTGGAAAGATAAACAAATCCCCTTTGGATCTGTGGCGACTGCTCAAGAATAAGCAAGTAGCTGAAAGTAGATTTATTAAAGCAAAGTTGCGAAAACTGGTTATCTTTTCCTCAGAGCCTGGCTGCCTAGCAACAACCAACAACCCAGGACACTAAGCTACAGAGGATGTTTACTAAAAACTAAAGTAAATGATCTTCTTTTTCTTTTTGGCTACTCCCTTTAAGGAGTCACACAGCTGATCATCTCACAGCTCCATCTCACCCTATCCCTCGCATCCTCCACTGTCACACCAACCCTCTGCATGTCCTCCTTCACTTCATCCACGAATCTTCTCTTCCCTCTTTTTCTCCTCCCTGGCAGCTCCATATTTCACATCCTTTGCAGAACATATCTACCATACTCATTTCCAGTACAACTTATTTTCAGTATTGTTTCACTCAAACAACTTTCTACATTTGAGAAGAGAAACCATGAGAAACATGATTCAAGTAATCCTGGGATAAACGTGCACGTGTCAAAGTCTCAGAATTACACAGTACGTGGCCGCTCACCCCAAATATATTCTCAAAGCTGATTTTATATTCTCTCCTTATGCTGATCATCTGCTTTACTTCACCTAAACTCTTACCTTGACAGTGCTGCCAGAGATGAGTATATTTTCCTCATTTATATACAGGTAGACATGAGAGATGGTAGTGAGGTTGGGCGTGCTCCATTTATCAAAGTTGGCAATGAGCTGGAAAGAGAGGTCGGGCAGCTTGTGACAGTTCGTGGACAGGACGAAGGAGCACGAGGCCGGCAGTCGCAGCGATGCCCCATCGAACGTCCTGAAGACTCCGCCGCCTGACGCCACGCAGTGCTGGGAGCGGCGGGCAAAGCAGCCCCGCACCCCGTACCGGAGGGTGCACTCCTCCTCTGCCTTGCACCGCCTTGGATTGCACTGGATCAGGTTTCGTCCGATGCACTGGCAGCGTTTGGTGCAGTCACCGTTCCAAAACAGCTGCTTGGGCTAAAATAAAGAAAAGCTCTTAAGATTTTATATTTGCAGATAGTGTTTTAACCATTTCATAAAGGTTACGTGCAACTTCCAACTTATTTTGGGCTTTAAGAGTCTATCCGTAAATGATTACATTTATTGATTGATCTCGAAAGGTCTAGTTTCTGTATTTCTACTGCACAAAATAACCCAGATATTTAAACATTTATAATTTATTCACGCACGTAGAGCTTGGTGGGAGACTGACCTCATAGTACTTGCCATCGGTATAGCAGCCACAGTTCTGAGGAAGGATGCAGCTCTTGCCGTTGAGTACGTAGCCCTGGTCGCACTGGCAGCCCTCCACGCAGTCCTGGCTGCAGTCCCTCTGGCCGCGGGCTGGGGCACACTGGGGCGGGCAAACTGACATGCAACTGGAGTAATGGCTGTTAGGTGGACAGCTCTGGACTGGGAGCAGGCAGGTTGGCAAAGATATTAGCTAACAGTGGCACTAACTCCACTCTTAAAATGTTTGTGGTGTTAATAAGTCTTTGGTGTTTAGGGGTAAGAAACAGCTGGCCACATCAAGAGCTCATGCAGATGTGCAGCAGCTGTTTGGCACTTTGGGTGAAATATATTTTATCTATATTATTATATTATTTGTTATTTCGGAGTGTAAGAGACTTGAGGTGGACTTCAAACCTGGTTATTCCTGCTTAGAAAAGACATCCAAAGTAAGAACCAACTCCATATAAATGCCTTTTTAAATGCACTAATTACTTTGTTGTAGCTCATTTCCTTATAGAATAAATATACAATCGCAACTTAAAAATTACAATTTGTGGTTTAGTGATTGCTGTTCTTCATTTTATCTTAAACCTGCATAATTTGGGTGGAATAAAACCGGGTTTGTTTTGTGTTTCTGGTAATTATCTACATATCTCTCTGACACTTTTCACACGAGTTACTTCCTTTGATTAAAGCAGCCATTAAATTGACACTCATGCCTGTGGCTTCTTCACAGCACACAGTCTGTTTTTCCTAGAGCTCCTAAAAGTAGGACTGGAGGCAGACGCTTCAGCTACCAGGCTTCTCTATTGTGGAACCACTTCCCAGTCTGGATTCATGGAGCAGAAACTCTCTTTAAACTTAATATTTAGGACTGGATCAGGTGAGTGTAAACCATTCCTTACTTCCTCTGCAATTAATCTCTGCAGGCAAGAAATAAAGGTTTTGGTGCTACACGGTTTCTGGTATCCTTTTGTAGCCCAAGTGCTGCTCACCTGTCACATTTGAGCAAGCTTCCTTTGCATGCAGATAAACAATCCATGTGGGGAGCAAAACGGGGATGGTACATGCTGAAATGCATCTAAATGCAACTATTATCTGCTGACAAAGTTTTACCTTTTGTATTTTGATTTTATCTGCTGGTTATACGAGATAAGTCAGCACACCAGCCTGTGGGTTCCCAGATTCTCAGACTCAGCCTGGCTGGAGGACCTCCCATGATGCACTTCACCTCTGCTTCCCAGCTTACAGCCATCACACATTCATATGCATTATTACATTTTTTTCCTCTCTTCATTGTCTCCTCATTAGAACCAGAGAATCAGTATGGCTGCCTCTCCCTGAGTTTGGTTCTGCTGGAGATTTCTTCCTGTTAGAAGTGATTTTTTTTTATCCCCACTGTCTCCAAGTGCTGCTCATAGGGCACTGGTTTCTATCTATGTCCATGTAAATATTATTCATTTAAACTGGCCTTAATTTACTTTAATTATAAATTCTCTCTATTAATGGTGCACACATACCTGAAACTTAAAAAGGTGCCTGTGACTTTAAGAAGGAGAATACATCTTGTGTAATACGATGGGAAAAACTCTACAAAAACATCTACTCACCACACGGTGTGTCGCTCCTCCAGCCGGTGACATGCACCCCCTGGGTTTGACAGGTGCTGGCATAGATCTGCAGCCAGTTACAGATTGTGTCCTGAGCTCCCTGATCCAAGCAGGTGTCCTGGAGGCAGCTTTGATAAAAGAACGCTGGCGCCACCTTGCTGTGACAACGTGCAAACACGCCTCCCCGATCAACAAGTAACCCACACAGCCTCACTGCCTCGGGCTCCACGAACACATACAGCCCATCACCGATGTGGAAACGTATGCCTGTGCTGACTCCGTTTGCGTCATCGTCAGTCCCAGCGTTCACGTTGGCATCAGCCACCATGAGAGGGGTGTCGTTTTGGGAGCTTTTCTCTCCAAGGCCACAGCGTGGGCAGGAGTCTCCGCAGCCCACCTGGCAGAAGGTATCCCTCTCTGCCCAGGCCATGCCCCAGTCGGTGGTGGAAAGGGTGGGTGGGGATAGAGGCACGCCCTGGCAGAGGCCACAGGTGGTGTTGTAGAGGTCGCGGGGTAAAGTCAAGAGGAGGAGAGTGTTCCAGTCAAAGGCCACCTTCAGGCCAAAGTCTGTCTCCAAAATGAGGTGCATGCCAAAGGTGAAGATATTGACCTTTCCTGGGCCCAGCTTCAGGGGAAGGTACAGTCGCTCCTTATTCACCTGAGTGAAGAGAGAAATCATGTGAAACTGGTTTAACATTTATTAAAAGATCCCAACTAACACAAGCTCATTTCTAGAGGAGCAACTTCTAGAAATGGAAGTTTGAGTCTCTAATCTAACTGACTTGTATATTTTCCAAAGTATGCCCAGGTGATGAACAGTTACTATTAAGACTGACTGAAAGAGTGTCTGTGAATTCCTCTCAGTCTCTCAGTCTAATTGTTAGAGTGAGAGCGAAACGGAGAAAATTAAAGAAAGAAAGAAAAGTGTGTGAGCGAGTGTGTGGGTGGATGTGTCATTTCTGTTGCTCCTCAGATCTTTTAGTCGGTTTGTGAACCTGGTCCAAATGTCGCTCAGGGTCGGGGTTTCGTCTGAGCCAAATCCAGCCTGATAAAAGATGCCTATTGAAATTAGATCCACCTTAAGCCAATCAAAGAGGAATTCACCCTTTACCTGGTTATTCTATCGGCTTGATTAGAAATAACACGTCCTCACAAATGCAATAACTACGACCTTCACAGGGCATGCAAAAATATTTAAAAGTCTGTTGAAGATTACCTCATTCCACAGGCATTCTCATATATCAACCCAATGCTTACCGTGACAGTGTTTCTGTAGCTTCGAGATGCTTCAATTTCATACTCGTAAACCTCCAGAACAAAGCCCCTCACCCAAATTGCTTGGCTTGTGTCTCTGTCCTCGTTACGAACCGCCAGTTTAAATGGAGGAAAAGTTCTGGTGATGGGTACATGTGCCGTGTTCCCCCTCCCACATCTGGTTGTGACCATCCTGAGAGTGCAAGAGCTCTGCAGCTCAAACGGCACTCCGCCAAATGGCAGAAAATGTCCATAGCCAGCTGCCACACACAGGGCCTCAGAGCGCGGCTGGCAGAAATATAGGCCGTCATTCTCCTGGCAGTACTCCTCAGGGTGACACGGTGCGAGCTGACAGTATACAGTGTTGTCAGAGCCATTGCAGTAGCAGCGCTCCTGGCACTCCCAGTCGGTCCAGAAAGTCTGATTGGTGGCCAGCTGGCGCCTGTGGTAGAGGCAGCCACAATCACTGCGCGCCACACACAGGCCATCCCGCAGCGCGAAGCCGTCTTCGCACTGACACCCCTCCTGACAAGGCAGGGGGCACGGCTCTTCGGGTTCGTCCAAGTTGGCACAGGTCAGAGGGCAGGCGCTGGTGCACTCATCAAAGTGACTGTTCTCTGGACAGGGAAGAGCTGAGACAGAAGAGAGCAGTCAGGGAGAGCAAGACTGAAGCCAGTGTTCAATCAAATATCTTACATGTGTTTTTATGTTATCTTCTTTATGTGCAGTACAACATACACTGTGTATCAGATCAAACTCAGACTAGCCAGGGCAGCAAACTACTTAAATCCATATGTTGAGACCTCCATCTTAACCATTCATACATGTGGAGCCAATCACAGCTGACTTTGGAAGCGAGGCAGGATACACACTGGACCAGGTGCCAGTTAATCAAAGGTGCTAAATTGAGGGTTGTAACCTGTTAATCCAAGCTGATACTGAGCAATGTTGGTGGAGTATCACAGAGGTAGATATTTGTGTACGGTAGAGCAGAACCTATAATTCACAGCAGTTACAGGCGTCACAATACTCAGTGAATGCTGAAACAAATCACTGTAACTGGTTCTAGTTGTACTTTCCTTCTGACAAGATAAAACAACAGCTCCAAATAAGTGAGACGATAGAAAGAATTTGGCGACCATTGCTGCAGAGGAAATTAAATATTTAAATATTAAGTTATTGTTGGGATTTTTTTTTTTTTTTAAAGAAAACGTATAGTTTGAGCTGGATCAGGTGATCCTGAACTCTCCCTTAGTTACACTGCAATAGATCTCGGCTCATGGGTGCTTCCCATGATGCACTGAGTGCTTCTTCTTCACACACCTCTTTTCATTCTCTTTGTGTTTATATATCACTCTGCATTTAATCATTAGTTATTATTAATCTCTGGCTCTCTTCCACAGCGTGTCTTTTATCCTGTCTCCCATCCCTCAGCCCCACCAGTTACGGCAGATTGCCACCCCTCTCTGAGTCTGGTTCTGCTGGAGGTTCTTCCTGTTAAAAGGGAGTGTTTCCTGTTTCCAAGTGCTTGTGGAGGCCATCTGGTTGTTTGGATTTCCTTCTAATATTGTAAAAAAAAAGGTAGCCGATCTGCTGGGGCTATACTGGAATGAGATGACATTAATCTCTTGGGACAGTCCACTTCTACAATTCTCACGCAAAATATATGAAAATACCCAGTCGTACTACTATTATTAATATTGGAACAACATTTCCCACAATGCTGATGGTAAAACTCAAAAATAGCATACAATAAACAGGAGGGTCAAATGTGTTTCCAAGGGAATATGAAAATAAGAGAGGCTTAATAGCTAAGGCACAATATACATTGCTGTGTTCTCATAACTCTGGTGACAGTAACTTCTAAACTAAATTATAATAGCAATACATCTTGAACATGAATTTAACTTTTTAAATTCATTTTTTTTTCTAACAACAAAGGGGTGGCACAATGGTGCAGTGGTTAGCACTGTCGTTTCACAGCAAAAGAGGGTCCTGGTTTCTAATCCAGCTTGGTGCTTTTCCATGTGGAATTTACATATTCCTCCTGTACCTGTATGCTTTCTCTCCAGGGACTTTGGCTTTCTCTCACAAACACATGCACATTGGGTTAACTGGTGATTCTAAATTGGCCATAGGTGTCAAAGTGAGTGCGCATGGTTATCTGTCTCTCTCAGCCCTGCAAAGGACTGGTGACCTGACCAGGGTGTACCCTGCTTCTTGTCCTATGGCAGCTGAGATAGTCTTCAGATCCCCCCTGCTTATCCACTATGGATAAACAGAAGAAAATTAATGGATTAATAAGAAAAAGCTTGGTCGCTAACTAGTAATGGATATTTCTTGCAGAGTTTTGGCAAAGTCCTAGAAGACTTTAGGATTCATTTATATTTGTTTGGGATAAATAGTCTGCTCGACAGAGCCTTGCAATCTGTGACACCAAGACTTTGGAACAGTCTCCCAGGCCAACTGCAGTTAGCTGACTCTGTGGACTTTTGTATTGCCATTGATTTTCTATTATATTTTACTATGCTTCAGCCCAGTGTTTATTCATTTTGATTAAATTTTTGTATAACACTTTGTAACTACTTGTCTGTGAAAATGCTTTATAAATACACTTTAATTACTACTCAATTACTAGAGTTAGTCCAGCTACTCATCACTGTTTTATCTACAATTTGATGATAGACAACTTGCTGATCTTTCTAATGACCAGCAAGAGGTGACTCCTCTAGTTTTGACAAGAAATTCAGTTGTGGGAAATCTATGGAAAAATGTCCTTCAGTGCCCTTGATGTGTGCCTTAAGTAATCACTTTCATATATGTTCATGGTCTCGGCTGCTGCTATGAAGTGTTACTGGACTGGTTTATGGTCCCTGTTAGCCTAAAAATGGAGGCTCATGCAGTGTATAATTTAGGGGAGGCCTTGGTTTTTCAGTCATTTCCCGCTTTTTGTGACATGACCTTTCAAAACAAAAAGCTCGCCAGGGAAAATGCTCAGTTTGAGACCTGACAACAGGCCTTGACTAGCCGTAATGACATAATGGTCCATCTTTTATGTAGATGTAACAACCAAAATGGTTACTCACGACAGTTGGTGGCGCTCCTCCATGAAGCCAGTCCTACTTGAGCATCCTGACAGGCGGTGGCGTAAGCCTGCAGTGAAGAACACAGGGCTGAGCGGTTCCCTTCCCTCACGCACATGTTATACAAACAGTTCCTGAAGAATGGTGAGGGGTTAACCACTGCGTGACAGGCAAGAAAGGAACTATTCCCGGGGTCGTTGATATTGCCACACATCCAAGGGCTCTGATAAAGACGCAAGTCTGTGCACATGCGATACAGGTCGTCGCAGTCGCCGTTGCAGGTCAGATCATCAGCAATGGACCGCCAGCCCTCTGTGAACTGTTCGATAGACTCTGCCTGGCGTCCATTGGGTAGGCGAAGGTCATCGGTTGCATTGCTATTGAAAACACCACAAAGACCACAAGTAACATTGTAGAAGAGGGTTGAAAGGGAGATATTGAGGAATCCTTGATATGTGTAGTGGACACGAAGCAGACCGCGGGACTCCACCACTGTTGCATTGCCCGGCGCTCTGTAGATCATCATTGTCTCCATTGGATGGACATACGGGAGCGACACTAGTTCACCGTTCACCTGCGGAACAGAAAGCCTCATTTTCATTTGACTTACAGCCAATGACTTGTCAGATGGACTGAAGAAGGTCTTCATTAAAAAACCTTTCATGTTTCAATGTGCATTTATGTGAAGTTAGTTTAATACGTGCTGGCAGCTTTCAGTCTAATGTTTAAGACATGCTTTTACGGTCACACTCTCACATTGCCCAAACAAATCTCAAGCCAATTATAGGTGATTAAAAACAAACCAAAAATGATATGCTGAGATCATTTTTAAGTCTTAACATCAGTCTTATTAAGCACAAACATGTTTTCTTTTAATGAGGCTCTCTAATGACTGGAGTCTGATTGTGGACCGCAATCATAGTTGTGTTTTTTGCTTCTGGCTGTTTGAGTTTATGAAATTTCTGCAGTTTCATAGCGTCCAACGAATACACCTCCAAAGGAAGAGAACTGCTCTCTTGTTTATTAATGTGGCACAACAGCAACTTTGTCAATTATTCTATCATTTATTTTTGACATAACGGTAAATTATAAACTGCTTTTCTACAATTGTGACAAACAGTCACAGTCTCACTATTAAGTCATTTGTTATACAAGTTCAGAGGTTTTGTGCTTCATAAAGCATTTTTGAGCAACAGACAGCAGAGATGTGTACTATAAGGCAAGATTTGGTGACTAAAGTTGAAGACATAACCTGCTCTGGGGCAGATAATGTTGGAGATTAGAGATCAGAAGATCAGAAGATATGAAGAAATCACTGCCTGGTGACCAATCAGCTCACTGGAAAATAGCATCAGAATTGCCAGAAAACCTTTGTGCACAGATAGTAAGAGGGTCTTAAGTTTTTCTGTTTCCCCTGTTGGCTTTAAAGAATTCTTCAACAATTTTATTGTTCTATAAGCATTAATATAATATCCTAAAACAAAGCTTTCTCTGTCTTTCAGAGTATAACGGCGTCCTCTTATCTATTTTTTTTTAGCTAACAACTTCCAGTGTATTTTAGCTAGCTAGCTAGCATTCCTTTAGGTAAAATACTGCTACTTTGTTTGTTTGTTTTTAACTTGCAGATAGGCATTTTAGTGGTTTAATTTGTTCATTCCTAGTGTTAGCTAACAGTTTAAACTGCTAATGCAATCATTTCCCAAGCAGTTTAGACAGCTTATTAATTTTCCTAACACTTTTAACTGTTAGCCACATATAACCTCATTTAACAACCCATTTGTTGACACTATAACTTCTTCTTCTTCCTCTTTTGGCTGCTTCTTTTAGGGGTCTTCATAGTGGATCATCTGCCTCCATCTCACCCTATCCTAATCTAGTAAGAAAATCTCATTCTTTATGATCCCCATGTTTAATTTGGTACAGATTTTATTCCAGGACCCCCTTTCTGGTGCTACCCTTCCTATTTTTCCAGGCATGGGACTCATAGTAGACTCATAGGCTTGACTGGCTTGTAGTCCCACTGTGGCTGGGTTCATTTGTTTACCTGATGACCATTGCTGCTTGATTTAAATAATTAATGCATTTATTTTCGCTGTTTATTTCTACCGCTACTGCTTACCCTTGTCTGTGAATTAGTTTTTCAGCTTAAACCTCTAACTAAATCACAATTCCAGCTTTCTCAGTTTCATTTTTAATAAAAGTGAATCTGTTCATATACTCACAGTACTGAAGAAGTTTCCCCTGTGCTATTTTCCCAGCTGTTAAAAAAAGATAACCAGAAGATTTTTACTTTTTTGAAAAAATACTAACCTTGACTGTATCAAAATCCAACCCTCCCATCTGTGCCTCCACGTTAGCCAGCGTAACTACCACAGGTCTTTTCCAAGCGGGCCCTTTGTTGACCAACCGCCGGCCTAGCTTCACCTCCACCATTGAGCCGTTGGCTGGCACTGGAGCGCACAGTTTCAGTAAGTAGTAAGAGCTGTCATCTGGGAACTGCAGGAAGGTGCCATCAAAGGAGGATGTCACTGAGTTTTGGGTGACTGAGCAAACTCCTTCTCTTCGAGGGTAGCAACCCAGCAGGCCAACCTCTGCCTTACACACCTCACCCTCCTTACAGGACTCATTGAAACAAGAGACTTCCCCAGCAGGCCCACAGGTACACCGGAGGGTACATTCACCTTCTTCACCGCTGGGACCTACCCAGAAAGTCGCATTAAGGGGGTAATAGAGGCCATTATGCTCACAGCCACAGTCTTCACGCTGTACACAGCGGCTGCCACTGAGAACATAGCCTGGGTCACACTGGCAGCCCTCAGTGCAAGGATGAGCACAGTACAAGGGAGCGGTGAGGTCTGAGCAGGAAGCTGGACAGGCGCTTGTGCACACTTGGTACTGGCTGAAGTCTGGACATGACCAAGCTAAGAAACAATAATGGAGAAGAAATTATTTCAGATTGCATATGGTAGATAAGTGCTTTCATGTAAAATTTAGCATTCAGCAAATTGAATCTCACCACAGAAGGTGCGAGATCTCCAAGGTCGTATTGTGACACCAAGGGCCTGACAAGCCAGAGCATATGCCTGGATGGCCTGGCATAGAGTAGTGATGTTATCCTTGTTGCTGCACATGTCATAAACGCAGCTGTACACAAAGGCTGTAGGATCCACAACAGCTCTGCAGTCCCTGAATGGTCCATCAGTTTTGTTAATTAGCCCACAGTAGTCAGACCGAAAGTAGAAAGCTTCTGTAAGAGGGTCACACATGCTGCAGTTCTGTGCACATCCATCTGTACACCTCCAGTCCGTGTCCTCTGCTCTCCAGCTGCCTCCCAGCTCCACTACGCTTTCTGCCAGAGTGCCATCAGGTAGTACGGGATCATCAGCAGGGTCATCATTATAGTTGCCACAAAGGCCACAAGTGTTGTTGAAGTAGGAGCTGGGTAGGGAGATTGATGCATAGTGTTGGCCATCGTAAGTTACCAAGAGTCCAAAATCAGTTTCTAAAGCAATGGCAACCCCAGATTGGTACACCCTGACAGCACCAAGCTGGAGTTGGACTGGTAAAGTCTTAACCAAGCCATCCACCTAAAGAGAGAGAGAGAGAGAAACAGGACGTTTTGGTAAGGGAACAATGGATGCAGGTAGAAATCATTAACCAATATCTAGGCAGGTGTATCCAGGAGGAAAGCAGCTATCTGCTTAACTTCTATAGCCATAGATTCTCACCTGGACTGTTCCAAAACTTCCTTTTGGCAGCGTAACGCGGTGACCATACACCTCCACTGTGACATCTCTAAGCCAGGAAACAGAGGCAGCTCCACGGTTCTCGTTTTTGGCCTCCACACTGAAGAAGGGCAGCCCTGCCACCTCCCAGCAGGGCCGAGCCAGCAGGTAAGAGCAGGTGCCCTGGAAGTGATAGAGGAAGCCGTCGAAGGTGTGATAGTGAGGGTCTCCAAATACCACGCAAGTGCTGGTGCGAGTGGGCTGGCAGTAAAAGGCTCCTTCCAGCTGCTCACAGGTTTCAAGCTGCCCACACGGAGCCTCTTGACACTGCACCTTGTTATCGATGTCGAGGCAGCGACACCGCTGTGAGCATCTGTCGGACAGCCAAAAGATCTCTCCCCGTCTGTAGTAACGGCCTGGAAAGGATGTAGAACAAAACTAGCTATAGAGTAGCATTTCACTGACTAATTTTAGTGTAAAGCAGAATAAAGAATTCTTTGCAAAGAGTCAACCTGCATGCACATTATCAGTGTTTGATGTTTGACTTGCCATTGTAGCTGCAGCCATTGGCAGGATTAATCAGCTCAGTGTCTACACGGAAGAACCAGCGCCCAGGAATATTTACATTAGTCGTCTGTTCAATGTTCACTACATCATTTGACCGCGATCCTGGCAGGTTGAAGAAATGACCAATATCTCCACCATTAAAACCTGACTAAAAAGGGGAGAGTTGTGAGGCATATCAGGTTAAATGTCCAGAAGATAACTGTATACGTATACGAAAAGCATTATTATCCATATGAAATTAGGATGCACAGTGAGAATACCTGAGCTGTTGTACCGCCCAGTCCTGTTAAAGGATCTCCTCCACTGGCCGTTCCTGTGCTCCATGTGATTTCGCCGTAGTTAAACATACTGAAGAATGCCACGCCATCTGAGATGAGTACAGTTTGGAACGTGTTCACCTTTAAATCAAACAACAGGATTAAAAAGATTTCAAAAAGAAGAAAAGTGAATATACATAAAAAAAATGTATAATGGATGAAAATCTTTTTTTTTCATCTAATCAACATCCACATAATAGACAGGAAACTTCAATACGAAAGCCCTGTTGCTGATCGAATGACATTTTAAAATGATGTTGCTCTGTACAGTGATGACAATTGTCCACCATGTTACTAACTGAAACAGCCGAAAACTTGCTGAATATCTTCTGTGTTTCTAAAAAGTGAGCTCTCATATGGCACTTTTCTAGCCTTACTAACCATTAACATAGCTTGACATTACAAGCTACTTTCAACCATTCACTCATATACACAGCAGTCTTTTTGCTTCACACACACATGCACACGCGCGCACACGCGCACGCGCACACACACACACACACACACACACACACACACACACACACACACACACACACACAGGGTCTGAAATAAATACCCACCATCTGCCAAAAACGGGTAGATTTTCAACTTGGTGGGTTAATCATGGATAGCTTGCTGCCACACAAGTGGAAGAATTTAGTGAGTTGCCTTGTAGTTAAACTGATAAACTATTAATAAATATATCTGAAAAGGTTTTGTTTAAATTTTTGCTCTTGCCTCATAATTTAATTTGTATTCAATTTGTATTAAAGTATTATCTATACAAAAACCTATTCATGTGACAGAAAAGAGTAGTTTTGGCTGGTTAAAAATATTATTGGGTGGTGCAGGTTTTACTGCATGAGCCCCTGCTGCACATATACTATATGGACTAAATTAGTGGATCACCAACACACAAAAAAGAGCCACTCATCCATGGAATGAAGTTCCCAGCTCTACAGTCGTGGCCAGAAGTTTTGAGAATCACATAAATATTGGAAATTGGAAAAGTTGCTGCTTAAGTTTTTTGTAATAGCAATTTGCATACACTCCAGAATGTTATGAAGAGTGATCAGATGAATTGCATAGTCCTTTGCCATGAAAATTAACTTAATCCCAAAAAAACCTTTCCACTGCATGTCATTGCTGTCATTAAAAGACC
>VVHJ01032228.1:0-13786 GCA_015107715.1 Tylochromis polylepis
GTGGGTAGTGACCGAAAGAACGAGATCGCGGATACAAGCGGCAGAAATGGGCTTCCTCCGAAGGGTGGCTGGCATCTCCCTTAGAGATAGGGTGAGAAGTTCAGCCATCCGGGAGGGGCTCAGAGCAGAGCCGCTGCTCCTCCACATCGAAAGGAGCCAGTTGAGGTGGTTCGGGGATCTGAGCAGGATGCCTCCTGGGTGAGGTGTTCCAGGCATGTCCCACCGGGAGGAGGCCTCGGTGTTCCCCCGGACAAGCTGGAGGAGGTGGCTGGGGAGAGGGAGGTCTGGGCTTCTCTGCTTAGGCTGCTGCCCCCGTGACCCGGCCCCGGATAAGCGGAAGAAGATGGATGTATGGATGGATGTATGGCTGGATGGATGGATGGACTGTACGTAAGAAATCTATGTTCTTAGGTACCATCTATGTTTAAAATCAAATCCTAGCTATGTGTTAGCAAGCTACTGTTAGTTACGATGTTTGGAAAACATATGGTGACACAGGACCTATGATGGCTGCCTCTGTGTTTTGGAGCACTCTGTTTTTTATATAATTGTACTTTTATAATTGTATTGTATTTTCTAATTAATTTTTTTAAAGAGATCTATATATTATATATACTGAAGTATACCATATATTCCATACCACTGTTTTTTGCACCATGACACAAAGACAAGCTCCTCATTTGTGTACAAACTTGGCAATAAACATAATAAAAATAAACTGATAAATGTCAGTCACAACTTTATCATTTTTTTACATTCCACAATACCACAATAGTTTTGCTTAACTTACAGAGTGGCCTAAAAAGAACTATTGGAGTTGCAGTTTACATGTCTGGCTTTTCAGATTCATGCTTATTCACACATTCAGATTTCTCAGACATTTTCAGGAACTGATGACTTCCCTTGTGATTTCAGTACTGAATTATTGTTGCAGCACAGGAAGGGTCTTTAGGATAAAATAAAATATGATACAAAAATTTGTCTACTGGGGGAGATGTAATGATTTGATTTGATTACATTCAAATTCATTTCAAATACACTTATTTCACATCTGCCTGTTTAGAATCATTTATCTGCTTTTTTAGTGTTTCTGTTTTCTCTTCATGCTCTCCTAAATGCATACTCTGTCCTCTATATTAGATATTGTGATTGAGTTGTTTTTGAAAATGTAACACTATTAGATATGTCTCAGTTTCATTGAAAAGTAGAAAGAGATTAAAATGGCAGGTAAAATTACATTGTGACAGACCAGTTCACTTTTTACAGCCTTGTCTGTCAAACTAATGTACAGTGAAATGCAACCTCTGGTGGTATTCGCTCACTTCTCTTCTCTCAGTGATTGACTTGGATAATGATATCCCTGCATCCTGGTCTGTGTTGCTCTTGGCTAAATGTAGTGACAAGGGGTTTCTGTACAATGCCAGGGATACTGTGACCATCAGCCACTGTTGTCTTCTGTGTAAATACAGGTCTTTTGATGTTACTGAGCTCACCGCAATGAACCAAGCTAGTGATCTGCCAGTATTCCCTCTACATTACTATACAAAGGTCATGAGCCATTACTGTATCCCATTTCTTTAGTTAACTCATTTAAAAATGACAAAGATAACACAATTTGACTGGCATATGATGGGTTTTTTTGCATCAACAAGGTGATTCCCAAAGAGCTATTAGCTGAAAACTCGTGAAATCTTAGCATGGTGTGTAGTGTGTCCTTAAAATAAATTGAAGGAAACTGGACAAGTGAAGGACAAAAGGAAGAAGTGGCATGCCTAAAAAACTTTCTACACCAGATGAACAACTTCTGAAAGTCCTTAAGAAAAAGAAAAAAAAAATCGGTAGCACTTTATAATGATGTCACACTATTAAGGTATTAATAAGGTATTAGAATGTGCTTAATTCATCATTTATGTATCATTGCATCATTACTCCTCCTTAGTATGCCATTTATAAATGCAAATATACTATTATGACTATGATTCTGATTCTGATTATTACTAGCAGTGATGTAGTAGCAGTGATAGCTGTACATAATTACACCATGTACAGCAGTGATGCACATGGTGTAACAGGAACAGATGGATAAACATATCTGTATTTATAAATGACATACTAAGGAGGAATAATGATAATGCTGAATTAAGCAATTGCTAATACTTTACTAATGTTTAATAGTGTGACAATATTATAAAGTGCTACCAAAAAAATCCAACAAAGACCTGACACTGGACCAGAGAGATACGTCTGGCACTTGAGTTGATTCATCTACTATTTGATGAAGCCTCATCAGAAATGGTCTCAGTGGAAAGGTGGCTCTCAAGACAGCATTCTTAAAACAAGAGAATAAGAAGGGAAAGAAGGCTGAGGTATGCCAAATTACACGAAAACAAAATGTAAAGAAATGTGGTGTCACTCGAGACCTTTGTACAGTACAGTATTTTGGTAATAGATTTATTTTGTTTTCAGAATGACCTCCAGATCTTTTACAAATTTAGTTGAAGAAATGAGCCAGACTGGTCTGTGAAACAGTTTTTGAATGAATTGACTAGTTACAGTCTGCAAAACAGTTTATCAAAAAACATATTTTTCAAAGTCAGGGAGCAGTGATGGATCTACTGTACAACACAAAACAAACACGAAAGCACATGGCTACATATTTGGTTTAAAAATAGGCAGACCAAATTACAGATAGAACCCCAATACTTCTGAACTTTGATGGCACTTCATATCAAGTGGTACTCGATGAAACCCAGTGATCCAGCTGTTGATATTCACTATCATTTCAGTGCTGTATTGAGTCTCTTTTTTTCATACCTAGGTAGCTACGGCTTTGGACTTTGGTAATGATTGGATTTTTTTCTCAAGAACACAACAAAAAATATGTCATCTCTTTTCTCCTGCATTCACTTTCTGAGAAATTTAATTGTTCTTGTCAACAGCTTTGAGCTAAGAGTGTGTACTTGTTTGCTTCTGTCTGTCTGCGTATCTATCTCCTGCTCATGAACTTGCCTGTCACAGCTTTCTACAAGAATGTGTTAGATGCCAAAGACTCATCTCTTCAGGCACTTCTTCTTATCTAATTTATTGATGACTCAGCGTTTGTCCTTGGAGATGTTGTGTCACGTTGCCTGGTCATTGTGTAAATTTAATTTGAGTTTCTCTTGCTCCACCATCAAATTAGCTGATGCCTCTCTCTCCCCTCCCACACAAGGATGGAGGATGTACTGTATACAATCACTATTCATGTGCTCATCTGTGTAAAGTAAAGAACTGTTAAGATGGCCTGCAAACAGCTTTTTTTTTCAATTTAGATGGACATGAATAAACATGAAGCTTTGAAAGCAGTATGCTAACCAACAGGTTTTTACAAAGAATATTTTTGAAGATGTTGTTGTTCTTTTACTTTTGTGCTTAAATGTAAAGCGATTTAGAAAGACCAGGTGTTTGAGTGTTTGCTTTTGGCCAAATGTGGCACTGTACACTATGATTATGCATCTTCAACCCTTCCAACCAAGCCATACTTGTACAATCTTTCTCTAATTGTACTGTTGTGAACTTTAACATTTAGCACGTTAACATGGGCCTGTAAAGTCTGATGTGTAGCTCTTGGTTTTTGTTGCAGTTTCTCTGATTGCATGGTCTGACCTTGAGGTGAATTTGCTGGGCATACAGTGCTGTGAAGACTGTGGCACTGTGTTAACACACCTGAATGGCGCAGACTACAAACTGGCGAAGATTCAGTTTTTATGGAGGTGCTCACACATGCTGGTGATCAATTAATGAAGTGCATTCGATTAGCGGCAGCTGACATGCTTTACACCAGTGATGCCTGACCTTCGTTTTTGCATTTCATTGATGTGTTTTTTTATTTTCATATTTGTCGGAGGTCCTGAGCTGAGTCTCTAGCAACCCCCAAACAAGCATTAAGCCATTAAAAACTAATTTAGGTCAGGCAAATAAAAAAAAAAAAAATGCAGGTATAGATTTTGTTTGATTTTAAGATTATCTTTAAGGTAGACGCTGGTATCTCTATTTTTCACCTATTCTAGTTCTATTGGTCAATCATCTTTGAAAGGTTTTAATTTCTTAGAGGTAAACACTCCAATACTGAACAATGGTTCATCAATCGTCTGTTGATGATTAAGTCTATATTAAATATGCACTATAATTCATTGAGCTCCTGAGAGTGACCCATTCTTTCAAAAATGTTTGTAGAGCAGTCTGCATACCTAGGTGCTTGATTTTATACACCTTGGACCATGGAAGTCATTGGAACACTGGAATTCAATCATTTGGATGGGTGAGTGAATACTTTTGACGATATAGTGTATTAATGGCCATTGGATGGATCAGGAAGTGTCAAGCTGGCTATACCAGAAGACCCACAAAAGAACTCTAAGAGTCATCTGGTCTGTAGAGTAGCCAGTTGGAGATTAAAGGAGGCTAGAGCCAGTAATTCTTATTTTCCATACTGTATCATTACCATGTAACATAGAAAGCATCCTTACATGTGGGTTTATTTACAAGTCTGTCTGTTAATAGTTGTTAATTTGCTTGCTAGATTGTACCATATTATGCTAAGTCACAGCAACAAAATCACAGATGGTTTTTTACATGAAAACAGACAGACCAGTATAAAAAAATATAACCCTTTTTTTTGGTTTAAATTCCTCACTCATATTACTTGGTATGAAAGCAGTTTGCACAGTCATGGAAACTGGTTGAGTTTGGGCTGTATACAAAAATCAAATCCATCACTCAGCAGTATACTACACTACTATTTTCTCCACCAAGGAATGAAGTTATGTAAGTCCCTTTGAAAAGAACTCTGGCATGCTGTGTACCAACCTGTCAGTCAGCGTTTTAAAGGAGGTGTCACTTTTTAAAATGATGATTGATGTTTAATATTGAAACATCACTCCTTTCATTATTAATATTACATGCTCTGCCATGCTTTTAGGCAGCTGGATATGCGTGTTATTCAGTCTTGTCTCGATCAGATTTTAACAAATTCCAGGCATGCGTGACCTCGACCACACAGACTTTGCCCTTGGACAGATGCAAACAGGTCTTGTGTGTTTCAAAGTAAAATTCCTCTCCAAGTGCGGCTCCCTGGAGAGATTAGGGGCTGGGAGAAATAGAAGAAATTTCGGTCTTTTAGTGAAATAGACAAATATATCTGTCTGATAGATTGCTGTGGTCCTGGATACAAAATAATGAAATTCATGAGATATTTTTCTTCTCATTCCCAATAATTTTGACTGCACCTCTTTGTGCTTTTGGGCACAGCACTGAAGTGACCTTTTTAAACTTCAAAGAGCATAATTTACAACTTTAATTCCTATCCAGATGTGATATTTCACTGGTTGTGGAGCTCTATTACACAGAAAATTACTGATGACATCGGATTGCTACAACTTTGAAAGTTTAAGAGAAGACACTTTAAAAGTAGAGGCAATCTCATACAGCTGCTTCATGCAGTCATCCAGCAACTCCCGAAGCTACTAGCTCAGGAATTATCTGACTCTTTTATTTCTATCCACCACCATCTAAACTGCTCTCAGGCTCCCATATGAAAACATCCCACTTCTCTTATGTAACATCATTTGCTGGTGGAGTACTGACAGTTTCCATCCACATGCATGGGTGTTTCGGTCCATTAAAATCTGTAGGAGAGGCAGCCTCCCTGCTCACCATCGGTCCAGGAATACATAAAAGTAAAATCAATTATTGTATCAATTATGATTACTCTGTGTAGTCTCTCATTGCAAGTTGGTGAGTCATGCTTATCAAATTCATCACATTATATGGTATTTCTTTTGCATTATTTTGCTGTAGCTGCTTGAGGATTGTGACTCATCAGTGGGTAGGAGTTAATGTTTTGTTGTAACACAGCAGGTGTGGTTATAGTTTGGAGCGCTTGTCCTTTCCTAAAGATCTGGCTCTTATATTCATTTTATATGGATGAGTTATATCAGTAAGGTTGCTGTTGGCTTTTCATAACTTTAGTAAATAAATAACTAAGTTGTTTATATATATATATATATATATATATATATATATATATATATATATATACATACATACATTTAAAATGGCATTAATAAATAAAACTGGATAAGGGGGCAAACCTTCACAGGTGTTTTTTTTTTTCTTTTTTAAGACATCAGTAGTGTCCACAGATCTTAGGTCCAATGGAAAGAAGTTCCATAACTTGGGGACCACAACCTCAAAAGAGCAGTTTCCTTTCATCTTTAAACCTGGATCTAGGTACAGCCAATAAGCACTGATCAGCAGACCTCAGAGACGTTATGTATGGATGTTTTAGCTCATGGTACATGGAGGAATATGGAGACCTTCTTTTGCATGGACGGCTTTTAAAATGAGTACCAAATTTTCTAAATTTACTTTTCTATCTGGTCTTGCTGTAAGAATTTGAGTCAGACTTGTGTCAAACAGCAAGGAGATGTAAGGGTGAACAAAGGATGACAGAATTTTACTCAGAATATTTTTTGTCATCCATTGTTTACACATTATGTTGGGAAGTTTTCTTTCCTTCACTTGGTCAATTATATTTCAATAGAGGCTCAGTGGGGTGAGTAAATGCAAGGCCTGAGTCATACCTTGAAACTAAAGGTCACTGGTCTCTAATTACCCCCAAGGTCTCCTAATGAGTTCTGAGGAAAGAGTGAGCAGCCCCTGTTGATTCAGACATCGAGGGTCGTCCATTCCACACCCACAACATCCATTAACCATGACCTACCTGAAAAGAGCACTTAAAAAAAAAAATCAGGGAATATAAACAGAGTATTAGGTACATGCTATTATTACATGTTTTAGCTTTAGCTTTTTCTTATGAGTCTGGATATTTAGTTAAATTCTTCATCTTCCAAGTGCTTGTTTTTTGGTTTTTTTTACAAGGGGTCACCATAGAACACGGATCCATATATTTGTTTAGATAATATTTCACGTGCAAGCCTCTCAGGGTTTTGTGTTTTGAACCAGAGATCTTTTGCATGTTAGTTGAATGTGTTCAGCACTACACTATGTCCTTCATATTTATTAGACGTACAACTGAATGATAAATAAATGACCTCGATGCCTGATGCCAATAATTAGATGCTGTATATAGCTAACCATTGAGCATCTAAACCTCATGTGTACACCAAGAGGACCTATTATGCTTCTCCATGCTACATGGCCAAAGTCAGAAATAATTAGGTCAGTGTATGTATGAGTAATTTCCTGTGTAAACAAAAAGCTCAGGGCTTAGACTCCAAATAATAATTTTAAGTCAGTTTTTTTTCTGCTGTAAAATACATCGATCAAAGCAGCCAAGGCTCACTGATACATATGGAGAGCAATGGCTGGCCTGTATGGTCCAATCTAATGGGCTACTACTGTAGGTCAATACAGAATGCACAGAGGATCGTAGTTTACTGGCCTGGTCTGATGAATCACATTTTCTTTTACATCACATAGATGACGATCGCTTACCTGGTGAACACCTGGCACTGGGATGCAGTATGGGAAGAATGCAAGGCGGGGAAGGCAGTGTGATAGTTTGGGCAATGTTCTGCTGGGAAATGTAAGAGAGGTTTACAAGCTACAGTCAATCGGAAGAAGGCTGGTGTAAAGCAACATGGGAGGGAAGTGAAATGACTCATTTCAAGGCCCAGTAAAAGTTGTTTATAGGGATTATTAATTTGTGATTCATATAAAACTACTCTAGTAGAGTCCAAGAACAAAAGTAAGGAGCTAAACATCAGCACAATAAGTCCAGAAATTTAGCTAGAATGTCGTTACCTTAGCTTAACATAAAGTTTGGAAGGCTGCCTCAAATGAAAATACAATACAGACACCTTTTGAAGTCACCAGCCTGTAATATAAAATTAAAAAACAACACTCCCAACTGGATTGGAATCATGACGATAAACTTGATCAACTTGCAGCTTGTGCCACAACTATCGCCCCATCCTTCTAATAATGACTTTGCATATTGTCCTCAGTGGTAGATATTGCCACGTCTGATGAATCAAAGAATCATTGAGGTTCAGCAATTTAGTCTCCAAACATTAGTAGATCAGCAGATTTGTGAGGAAGTACTACTAACTTAGCTAACTTATATGACAGTCTGAGAGGTGTATCTGTGAAGGCAAGGTCTTAATCCTACTCCTTCTTTTTCTAGTTGAAATCTTCCACCAAATGACTGTGCTGGAATCAGATTTGCACTACACTTCTATTTGCCAAACAATCATCTATCCATCTCATCTCTGTCTTTATCTCCTCCTCTGTGTTCCTATTCCCTCCCAGCCTGTCTAATATTCTTACTCCCCATTCCCTCCCTGTCCTCACCTTTTAGCTAGATTTCTATCAGTCACCCCTTTCTAGTGCCATCCCCCCACAGACCTACATTCCATCTACCTGACCACCTTTCTCTTTCACCTTATAGTGAGCAGCTTGTGTCCTCAGATTGCAACTTTACTCTTATAATTCTCCTACAGCGCTAATCCTGGAAGCAGGCAGCAAGAAATCCCCAGCTGACAAATAAAACCTTCACACAGGTGACTGTTGATGTAAGTGTTGCTCAACCGAGAGTATGCTCTAGCATTTTCAGCTACTCTCAACATACTTGTGGGACAGACGTGTTGATATTGAAGGGCAGATTTGTCATATTTTGTACAAGCGTGTCCTGGAAGTTATTGGATGGGTATGTCTTTAAGAAATCTGTAGACAAAAAAAAATGCACAGCAGTTTAGATGTAAAAACGTGCAGTGCTGGAGGGTACAGGACACATAGTGTAAGTAGTTCAAGAAACTTCCCCTTATTCCCTTTCCTAAACACAATATTTGTTGCAGTTGTTAATAATACAACTACTACTCCTGCTTCTGCTGATTTATGCTGTTTTATTTAGAACTGTTCATCACATCAAAACAAAGGCCAAAACATGATTTCTCTCAAAGAAAGTAGCAAAGCTACTCAGCTATAACAATGTGTAGTCCTATAGGACTGTTGCACAAGAATCCTGTGTTTCCATATTTAGTGACAGTTTAGATGAGAAGAAATTGAAATTGAAATACAGAGTGTGAATTGTTATCAAAGGGGAATGAGGAGCCACCTCATGAATTTGCCCTCATCTAGCTCTAAACCTGAGCTCTCCAAGTGAGCTCAAATGCACCTTTGATGTGCTGTGGAATATATTCATGGAGGGCAAACCCAAGAAAATGACATGTAGGGTGTGGAGTGTGAGAGCCAAGCTCTAAATATTAAATCAGTCATATTAATGTGCACTGCATCCTTTGCATGGAAAAAGTGCACAAAACTCTTGGATTATTAAGTATGTTAAGGCTCACAATAGCAATTAAATCCCCTTATTGTCAATATCAAGTTTGAGACCAGGAAGAATAAAACAAATGATGTAACACACTCATAGATTTATATTTTGACAGACTGAATGTTCATGATCATGGCATATGTGCTCTTGTTAGCTTAACATAGGTTAGCATAAACAATTTAGACTTTGTGAATGTCATCTCTGGTGGTTGCCAGCCACAAACTAATGGTTAAATTTCAAATAAATGAAAATTCTGGCAGTATGCTGTTAATATGACGTTAACGGCTAAAATTCAGTCACCTTGTTTTCTGCAGAATAGATGCCTATTTGTTTAGGTAAATATGAGGCATTTCTTTCAAAGTTCTCTGTGACATTCAATTCAATTCAATTTTGAGATATGATTCAATGCAGAAAGGTCTATTAACACATAGTGAGTGAGAAAGGTGACTGAAGAAGAAATACTCAGTGCATCATGGGAATCCCCCGGCAGCCTACGTCTATTGCAGCATAACTAAGGGAGGATTCAGGGTCACCTGGTCCAGCCCTAAATATATGCTTTAGCAAAAAGGAAAGTTTTAAGCCTAATCTTAAAAGTAGAGATAGTGTCTGTCCAAACTGGAAGCTGGTTCCATGGAAGAGGGGCCTGAAAACTGAAGGCTCTGCCTTTTAGTGGTCTAAGTTATGTCTGATCATCTGACTAACTTGGCAAATATATCCATAAATGCACATGTTGGCACACCTGCACTGGCCATCAGTGTTTAAGATGTTGTTGTATTGTCCTGTATAGCTGGTACCATATGATTTCTATGGTAGCTACAGCATTAAAGAAATGGAAATCAAACCTGGGCCTAGAACATGGAGTGAAATTTTCATGACGAATATCAGATACGTAGCCTACATGCTAATAGGCTAGAAAATCCCCAATCACATGATAAATAGCATCCTTCTTTATCCTGCTTTTTGATACAAACTGAAACTTTATTTTAAAAAATTAACTTCACGTTATATTCAGTATGATTCAAAACTGACTGAGTCCACGACGAAAGGCAGTCAGCAGCTTTTTTCCTATATATTACTATGTAACTGGATACTGTAATTGCATCTGGACATTTTTGCAACCCTGCTGGCCTAGAAAGCATGCAGTCCATGTGTATCTGGAAATGTTTTTGTCAGTGCTAGCTAGTAAACTGTGGTAATTTATTTTCTACAGCTTTTTAATGTGGATCTGTATGATCTGGCTTGTGTAGCTGAGCTCTGCTATTTGATATTTACCTGAAAAAAAGCTACTTTACCACTGATGCTGGTAGGGAAGTAAAATGCTCTTCTTTATTTTTTTTAAAACGGATTGGCTCTTTGTCTCTCTGTGACAGACACAGATAGTCAAGATAAAAGCTAAGCAACATTGTTCTTTGAAAACCAGGTTTCAAAACATCAGGTGGCCAAGTAAACCAACATCCTGGATTCATTTGCTTTAGAAGAATAGTAATGATATAATAATTTGTGTGTTTGGACAAAAGATTCTGGTATGAATGTGTTATCATCTGCATATGCATATTCCTGTTTGCTGGAGATGTTCTTTTTCTGTAGCATGATCTGTATACTGCTAAAATGTGCATTCAGAATAAACTTGATATGATTTGTGCTCAATTCTGAATCATTCATGTTTAGTGTCCCCTGTGTGCCCATCCTGCAACTGGACTGTTGTCAGGAGTCATGAGAGGAGGGATATGGAATTGCCTTGTGATTTGGCCGCTGTGTGGCTGACCAGATGGGCTCCTTCCTTTGTCAGTCACTTTCCATAAAGCAGACAATCAGTCAGGTTCTTCCGAGACGGACGACACTCAAATGGCTTTACTGGGGATTAGATAGAGTCTGGGCTGCTCTAACTCTGCAACCTTCAGGGAACATTAAGGTCCTGCGACTCTGATCTCAGTCAAAGCACCGTACTCTCTCAAACATCATTATTGCAGTTAAGGGGTATGACTTTGAAACAAACAGATTGAACCCCTGGTGTTCATTTGCCTTCAATGTTTTATTTTCTGTTATTCAATTGAGGGCTAATTCACTGACTGATTAACTTGGATTAATCAGATTTATAAACCACATTTAAGCAGCAATATTCCTGCCCTTATGGCTAATAGTCAGACAAAGAAAAGATTCTTTTATTTCAAACCCTCTGCCCAAACTGCTTGCTGTCTGTTCTTTTTTCTGTCTTATCTCTCCTCTCTTAATTGCTCATTAGAAGGGAAAATGTGGTTTTAATCGTCTGTCGGTCCAGACAGTCTGAAGTTCATTAGAGCTAATGTCTAAACTTCACAGAGGCACAAAGTGGCTGATGGTGCCTGTCTAGACACAAACAGCAACACTTGGCCAATTATTAATATACCCCATAAGGGCTTTTTGTGAGTGTTAGTTGTTAGCTTATGCATGAACATGTTTGTGTTTGAGCTTAACATGATAAACATGATAAATCTGTGGGTTATAATTGGTCTGCCTCTGTGTTATTGCATATTTATGCTGTTGTACTGCATATTTATGCTGTTGCAAAGTAACTTTTGCCCTCAGAAGACAGATATGATATTGAACAAAGCACAGCAGGACATGGTAAACATTAAAGTATTAATTCTAACTAGTTGGAGAACTTACTTAGGGCCATTCTATTTGATTTTTTTTAAATTCTAGAAATATATACCGTAGTCACGAAAAAGCAAAGTTGTAAAGGTTGTAATGCTCGTTTGCAAAAGAAAACAGTTTGACAAATCCAAAATTTATTTGAGACTTAATGAGTTATTGCAAAAATAAACCAGATTACAGTGGCATTGCTATTTATTATTAAGTAAAGTTAAATTCTGGCTTGCCATAATGATCCACCTGAAAAAATAAATCCGTTGGGCATCTTTTTTTAGCCTTCAGACAACAATTCTGATTGCTGAAGTACCGAACAGAACAGGCAAAAAGAAAAAAAAAAATTAAAGGTAAATTCTTTGCTTGCAACAAAAAGTGTTTAAGTCACATGTCATCTTAAGTCTTTTAAAATAAGCCCTTTCTGCCCTAGCCTTTTAGGCTAAAATGTTTTAGCCATTCTAGGTTTAATAAGGCGGTCTCTAAGGCTTTTGGTATGGTAAATTTAGTCTGCCATTTCTGAGGTCTGAATGAACTATCTCAGCAATTACTGAATGCTGTGAAATTCTGGGTCCACATAGGATGGATCAAAAAACCTTGGTCATTTCCTGACTCCTCTAGCATCATTGGGAGGCTGATATTTTTGTACTTTGTCCAATCAAAATAGCAGATACACGATCCACTTATAAATTGGAATATGGTTGGTGACTTGGTTACCTTGATACTTCCTCTAGTGCTACTATGAGATCACCAAGCTGTTTTGAGTGAAATAGCTCAACAACTTATGGGTGAATTATAACTAAAATTTAATAAATCTGATGAATTTTTGTTCAAATCTTTATTGGAAAGATTATGGAAGAACTAAGTTAAGTATTAAACTGAAGTTAAATCATGGACAACTTTTGTTGGTTTGGTCATTTGTGTTTGTAGACATGTCAAGACAAATACGCTGCTCCAATCAAACTGACTTGAAGTGATAATCAGTTTGGTCATTGCACCGTCCTCTGCTCAGAATTACTGAAAACGTCAACAAAACTAATGACATCATGGTTATTATTATTATTATTATCCAAAGAAATGCTTGGAACCTAGACTGAGTAGACCATGGTAGCAGTTAGACCTTCATACCTGCTAAATGTCAGTATGTTAGTACTGTAATTGTGAGGCTTTCATAATTTAGCTCAAAGCATTGCATAGCAGGAGCAATGCATTAATAGAGCCATGCCAGGTGTGGTGTTTCAGGTGCACTGTCACAGACTGCATATATAAAACATTTTAAACATTTTAAAGCCTAAATCTGTGCTCGCTGGTGCTTTTTTCTTACAACACAAGAGCAAAGATGTGGCTTGAAGGAAAAAAGGGGAAAGGCTGTCATTCTTTTTAAATGGATCATAATGAACATCATGGGGACAATATGAACACTGTGTGAAATATAAGACTCACAATAAGTGATTAGTATTATAAATTAATCAGGAAATGGCTGTAGGGTCATTTCCCCATACACTTCTGTTTACTTGTTCTTTTTTTTTCAACCAGAAGAACTTCAGGATTGTGGTTGTTCATCTCATATTTACAGTTTATGTTCATTATTAGGTGTGAGCTTTGGAAGTGCTCACTGCTCACTACATAACCACTGCAGTTACATGCCTATAATATAAGTCAAAATAGAGATGAAATATAAACATGTATGTTGGATCGCACTTGCAGGGTTATACCAAGAAGTCATGTCAGTAAAGACATATGATGAGAAAGATCTTAAAAACATGGATGGAAGATTTCCGTGGAAACCTTTTTTTTAAAGCTTCTTGGCTTTTTTTTTTTTTTTTACAT
>VVHJ01032230.1:0-23382 GCA_015107715.1 Tylochromis polylepis
GGTTCTGCCTCGTCTCTGCCGGGGGTCTCCGCACCTGTCGGTTCTGTTTCTGTCTGTGCCGGGGGTCTCCGCACCTGCCGGTTCCGTTTCTGTCTCCGCTGGGGACTCCAAGGCGTCTGTCCAGCCGTCTGTCTCCGCTGGGGACTCCAAGGAGTCTGTCCAGCCGTCTGTCTCCGCTGGGGACTCCAAGGAGTCTGTCCAGCCGTCTGTCTCCGCTGGGGACTCCAAGGAGTCTGTCCAGCCGTCTGTCTCCGCTGGGGACTCCAAGGAGTCTGTCCAGCCATTCCTCATCTCTGCTGGAGGTTCGGGAGAGTCCATCCAGCTGTCCGTGGCTTCCATGCTGCCGTCAGTGTCAGTTGGGGGCTCTGGAGAGGCTACCCAGAGGTCGTCTGTTTGTGCTGGAGGCTCTGGTGAGCCCGTCTGGCATCTCCTCGTGTCCACTGACGGCTCTGGAGGAGCGGTTCAGCTACCACCTGCTCCACAGCCTGTGGCTTCCCCGCCGTCTCCTGCAGCGCCACCACCTGCAGCTTCCACGCTGCTGCCTGCAGCGCCACCACCTGCCACACCGCCGTCTGGCCCAGCTCCGTCGCCTGCGGTTGCCACACCGCCGTCTGGCCCAGCTCCGTCGCCTGCGGTTGCCACACCGCCGTCTGGTCCTGCAGCTGCCACGCTGTCTTCACGTCTAGCTCGGCCGGCACGTCCAGCACAGCCTGCTTGTGCTTATTCACATTCAGCTCCACACTGTTGTCAGCTGCTTTCCAGACCATCGGCTTAGGGTCCTTGCCGCCGTGAGTGGCCTCCTGAACTGCTCTGTCGCCGCCGCCGCTGCCTTCCGCGCATTCGGCCTCCTGAACTGTTCCGTTGCCGCCGTTGGCTTCGTGGTCGGCCTCCTGAACTCTTCCATCACCGCCGCTGCTTGCCGCATGGTCGGCCCCCTGAGTTACCTGGTTTTGGACAATTGAGCCGTTGGCCTCTGGGTCATCCTCCTGAACTGTATTGTTGGACTCTAATAGCAGGTTTTTGTCTGTTATTCCTGGACTCCTAGTGCTCTTGTTTTTTCTTTTGTTTCGACATTAACATTGATGCCAAAAGCATTAGCATGACCCTTCTATTAGTGCAAAGTGTAGTATTTAGTACATACCTACAGCACCAATGTCAGCAGCTCCTACTTCACCCAAACATCCCAAAGGATATTATCATGTATTCCAAAACGGTTTAACAGAAAACAGCAGCTATATAATCATGTGCAGTGCTTTGTACGTTTCATTTCCAGTGAAACTATGATTATCTCAGCCTGGGTCTGTGCCACTTCTTGGATGCCAGTGTGAGTCCTGCCATTCTGGCCTGACGGACAGTCATGCAATCATCAAAGGTGGACCTCTCGCACATCTTTGTATGGTTATCAGGTTTTCAGGACAGAGGATATTGGCTCCTGGTAACTCTGCAGGATGCCTTTACCCCATTAACATTAGCCGTCTAATCCCTTGGTTGGCTGCAGCTGGAAGGATCTGACAGAGGAATTCTGTCTCTGTCTCCCGGTGTCTGAAAACTGCCCTTTGCTGAAGGTGACAGCGAAATTCATTCCCCTAGACTTTTTAATCTCAGAGGCCCTGTCAGGGAAGCAGTTTAATTATGACTGATACGGCTGCATGTGTCTGCGTAAGTTTGTGTGTCTAGAGAATATCAGTGTCACTGTGTCTGCGCTGCTGCCAGTGTGTGTGGGATGGGCAATGGGGGGTACCCAGTTTTTCAATTAAGAAGCAAGTCTGGACATGGACTGAGCCATGCTCGCCATTACACTCACCTATTCAGTAATAAAAAAACGCTATTATCTATATGGCTAGGCCTGTAGCCATATAAGACTCATTAACTACCACATACTTAGTGCTGTCAACCAACTTTCTGCTGATATTTTTGATATTTACATACACTGGTGTAAAAAAACTTGTGTATGTATTTGCATTGATTGATTGATTTAGGTGCTTCATTTGTAATTTTCCCTGACTTTTTTTCTTTCTTTACCCTTCATGCAAAAAGTACAAAAAGACCAAAAACAAGAAAGGATGGCAGTACAATTTGACTTATGAAGCTACTTTAGGTAATCATTTATTAAAGCAGACTGCATGTTATGAGCAAGACAACATTGTAAACTTCAGGCTGCAAACACCACATTTCCTTATGCCGTGTATCTGAAACAGATGCTACACACAAAAAACCTTTCAGCACATAAATTAATTTAGACTTTGTTTTGACAGCTTAACTGCAAAGCGAGTTGCAGACGTGTGACCTACACACTCTCACTGCACAGTGTGGAAAAAACACAAGTTAGTTTGGTTGGGGTTGCAGAAGGTGAGTCAGAGACTTAAGCTGCAGATAACTTATGGTTTAGGCAGCTTCATGGTGGATGAAAGGAAAGTATGTAAATTTGAAAAGTAAAAAAAAAAAAGCATATTTCCTGAGTAACATGCCGAGTCATTTTCCAAAAGCACAAAAGTATTATCAGTATCCCAGTACAAAAATCTGCTTATCTAAAGTTGGCTATCAACAATGGATTAACTTCATGCTCTCATGCAAGGGAGTTGGGTTTAACTACTTGTTTGGCTAAAACCAGCTTTATATTGCTTTCAAGTGGGTTTTATGAAAACGATTTAGAATTTATACTGACATTAAAAAAAAATGCAAATAATTCAGCCACATCAGCTTTATCCGTTTCAGCCTGTTGCCAGGTTGTGGCAGCTAACTTTCTCATCATCTTTTTCGTGGTGTATGTCTTGCAGAGAGAACGAGAGCTACACTCACTGTGACACTGCTGCCAACATTGATCATCATCATGTTCCTAAGAGCAATATAAACTTGATACTACAGTATATGAGATGGGTGATGGCTAGTGTTCATCTTTGCTGCTTTATGCTGAATGCCTCCTTTTCCTCTTTCCGGACTCTGAAGGTTCATTGCAGGTATAAAGATAAATAAAAATATAAGGGTATTTTGTATAAAAATGAAAACACGCATCAAATGTGCATTAGCTTGGTGAAGAGCAATAGTACCGCTGAGGACCGGGTCACAAGAGGTTAATGTGAAAACTAGCATTAAGCAACAGCTGCGTTTTGTCTGGGGAAATATGGCCAAGGTTCTTTAGGATTAGACAAAGTGGATTTAATTGGAGAGCAAACAATAAGGGAAGGTGCAATTAAAACTGCTTCATTAGACAAATGCCTCTCTACATAAACATATTATTAGCCAGGGAAATGGCAGGCATTTTTTTTTCATAAGTTGACTTTATTAGCAGTTCCATTGGTCAGGGCCTCTTGAGGTCAGAAGGCTTTATGAATCTGAACAGCTTTTCTGGTGATACTGCTGCCTTTTCAATCCTAAATTGACTTTCTTGGTACTTGGTGAGGTCAGGTTGCGGTAATAAGTGGGGAAGAGGTTGATCCCCTGTTGCTAATTACACGCCACATGGCATTGTTATTCTTTGCTAATTGCATGCTGTGAGTTGCTGAAGGCGCCTTGCCTTGGAGATTTTTGATCTATGTATTAAGCCCGTGAATTTGGCATCGGCGCTGGCGGCTCTGTAGCAGTCAGTAAAACTGGCCCCACCATAAACATTCAGTAAGTCCTCTGACAGAAGTGAGGGTTATTGCTTCGCTTATATGAATCACTAAAGCTAAGTATTTTCTGGTTAAATAAAGAACACGAAGAGTCTGGTACAAGGAGGAAATGTGCAGCACACATACACTCGGTCCAGAACATTTGCATATAATGTGGGCATACACGCTCCATGGAATAATGCATATGCTTGTCAGTTGCTATTTCTGTGTATATGAATTTGTTTTGCAGTATTTGCATAAGTCTTGAAAAGAATAACATGAAAATTTCAGCTATTAACTATTTTGAATTTCTTTTGTGGGTTGTGGATACTGGTTTAACCCACATCCACAACAATCAACGGAGCATTAAATCAGCAAATGAAAATATTCTTGTTTGTTTCAAATGCCTGAGATTTTTTTAGCTATATTTCCTTCATCGTATGGGTCTTATTTTCTCCTACTATTTATCACTACTCAGGCCAGACAAGCCGCTAGGAAGTAGTGTGTGTTTCGGAAGGGTGAGATTATGCAAATGACTTGTTTTTCCCTACTCGAACTCTGAACAAATAGCGATTTAATCAAGAATAAAAACTCACAAATGACACTCCATGAGAAGTGCATCAGTGTCAGCAAAGCTGTGACAGACATGCTTTTGAGAAGCAAATCCATGAAAGTAGCTTTGATAGCTACAATTTGGCCTGACAAAAACACACATTTCGCAGCATGCTGTCATCTAAGAGGCTTGACGTTTTAGAAGGGCAAGAATTTCTCCCGTGTCAACAACTTCCTCACCCTACAACTGTTAGACAGAAACCACACTTTAACATTTTCCAGAGAATATACTTCTCACTTGTCTAGACAGTGCATCAGTTAGCATTATGATGTGAAAGAACAGGGCTTTATGGGCATTGATCATTGCGAGGAAGCAAATTAACACATTTATTTTGTCTTTGTTCTACACACTGCATGCACATACACACTTGTACACATATTTAATGAGGTGGGAATGCGCAAACATGAACACAATATATTCATGAGAACATACAAAACAAGTCATCTGGAAAAACTGGAAGAGGATGTAAGTGTCAAGTGTAATGCTGTCATTACCTGTGAAACACTGATGCCATGCCAATGCCAATCAAGTTACCTTTTAGCTAGAACATTCTGGTATATGGGTAAAACATTCAGCAAGACTGAGCACTTAAAGCATTGACTGTATACAATGATGGATATAGTGAGTGATGACATGCTCATGGGTTTGCTTTGGACATGAACTGAAGCTTAGAGAATGGCATTAGAATGTTTAAATGTTTTCTGGTTGGAGGCAGAATGTCCCATTTATGGGAAGCAACGTAGGCCATGCAAGTGACACTTAAAATATGGTAGGAGCTCATAGCTGTGATGTCTTATGAATAAGGTGCCTTGTAGACATATAACTTAAGATTCAAATTTCATATGAAGTGTGTTTCATTCAAAGTCATTAAAAAAACATTAGCTAAAAAGAAAAAATAAATAAATATCAGAATCTCTTGAGGGACTGTCAGTGCAATTAACCAAAGAACAAGCCCTAATTACAGCGAACCCAAAATGGATTAAAACTTGCTGACAAACGGCTAATTTTGTCTGAGGAAACTATATTACCTTCTCCCCTTACACATAACAAAATAACTGAATCAAAACAATGTGAGTGCAGCTTAAGTTCACCACAGAATGACCCCTCAGGCCTGCCTCATCCATGTTAATCACTCCAGCCCAGGTGGGCAAACCCTCAAACTACCTTTTTTTGAGGACTAATATCTACTTAATTATGAACTTATTTTTGAAATGACCACCAGCACACTCATCAGAATGAGTGAACTTTGCTGATAACCTTCTGATGACTTATGGTAAAAAATATTGTGTTAGTATTTAGTAGAGAATATAATACTGTTTGGCATGTACTTCTGCAGTTCTTGGAATATTTATTGTTACCACTTAGTTTAAAGTCACACTACGGATTGTGACTTGGTTCACCAGGTTGAAGAGTTGGCTGAAGCTAGTATAATGAAGGGAACTGTTTAGGAAATTGGGATGAAAGTTGTTAGTAGACAGTTAAGTTGGACCTTAGTCACATGGCCATAAAGATCTGTTGATAACCGATTCCGTGGGAAGTAGTTCCCAAGTAGTTGTGCATAGTCGCCAGAGCGTCCTGGCAGTTGCTAGCATGACAATGGTTGCAAAGAAGTTGCTGTACCAAAAATCTCCCTGTCATTGCTGTGGTTGCTAACAAGTTCCCACAGTCACAATCCGGTTTGCATGAAATATGTTGATTTGTCCCAAATGACATTCCAAGCAGTGATGGAAAGCATGACAAAGCATTAATGGAGAACATTTGCCCTCAAAGTACAAGTTGAACCTTTTTAAATGTGTTGGTTCCAGTGGTAAGTCACAATTTTACTCTGAAGGTGAATGTTCTGTTTTCAGTTTGTGTCACACTTTTTCGAGCTTCACAACAGCTCAGATAGACAGTTTGGCATATTCCATGCAAACTACTAGATTCCCAAAACTATAATGAAGAAAGTTTTGGTGCAGCCGAACCCTTTGTGACAAGTTTGGCCAGCGATCGCCAGCAAACACCCAAAACCACTCGCCAACCTGTCAGGGCAATACATATTTTCTAACAGGGGCCTCAAAAAGAGACACTGTTTTCCATGTCCCTCGCTCCCTGTAAAAAGAGCAAAAGTGGTGAAGCAATGACACCAACAGCTAAGATAGTAACATAATTCATTCAGCATCTAATTGCTCTGTCTGCCCTCAAAGAGCTGTGTACATCCCACTTGAATCCAGTTGTGGGTTTCCAGGCCGTGTGACAGATGGGTTGAAATTGTACGTAGTATTTTCTGAATAAACTGTGTCATGTCTGGCAACTCTGGTAATATTGAATAGATACACAAAACTTATGGATGCACGTATCACACAAATTACAGGTTTTTAAGAGTAAGGGCAAAAGGGGAAAGAATATAATCTCAAAAGAAAGTGCAGGAAGTAACATTAATGCTTTATTCTATTTAAGGTGAGCCAGTTTCTAGGTCCTGGTAGCCTATTGTGCATGAATAAGTTAGTAAATCACATGATAATGGGGCAATAACTGAAAATCATAACTGTCTGTATAAAGTACTGTGTCAGTGGAGTAATGATATATATTTAAATATACTTGTTTTGATAAGAAAAAACATTTAAAATGGATATCCATGTTAACCCATCCAGTAGTTCTTCACGGTAAGTGTTACCCTCATTTGGAGCCGGAGGAGAACTTGATGGATCACCACAGGTTTCATCCTCTGAGGACTTTTTTCAGGAGTTTTCAATGAAGCAGCTTCATATGACTCAAAGTGTTGCGTAGTTGGATACACTGCCATCAGTAGAATTACACTCAAGTGTGGCTTAAGCCAAAACAATTACACTGAATATCAAGCAACTAACATTTATATCACTTCTCCAAGCAATAAAGGATACAGCCGAGTAAACCTGTATGCTTCATAACTCTCATTAAAAGTCTTATTCCAGCTCTGCCTATCCCTCCATCTCTGCCAGCCAGCAAGCTGCAGTCTCTAGACACCATCTTCACCTTTAATATGTCTCTCTCTAACCTATATATGTCTTCATGTCATTTAAAAACATCTGCATAATAAATTCCTCTTCAACTGCAACTGTCTGCAGAGTATGTGTTCTCCTCGTGTCTCTGTGCCCTTTAACTGTTGCTACTGTTGGCTTCGCTGACAAAAAGCCGGAGAATCTATCTGTACGCGCGTGCATGTGTGTTCATGCAAAAGTGTATCTGTTTACATCTAAGCCAGCTTGTGAATATCTGTACATGCATAGACAGGCAAGCAAGGATTTTTTCTTTCTTTAATATTGAAATAGGTCAGAGATCTATGTGTTTGTCTGTCTGGGGAAGCGTGTGCAAGGCAAACAAAAATTAAATTTCAAGCTGCATTTCAGTACTAACAAGAGTGACATTTTTCTGTTTTCATCATGACATTTTATCACAGACATTTCTTTGACCTGAGGGCTGCTGGAGAGAGAATCCGGAGAATGGCCAAAAGGGAACAGCAGAATAAGCTACATATTTTGTGAGCCACAGAAATAAAGTCTATCTAATTAGGATCTTATGTATTGTCTATCAGTCTATTGTCTTTTTCCAGAGGCAGTTTCTGATTCTGCCATTATTAACATTTTTCTTTTCTCCACTTTGTGATCATTTCCATGCCACGGGTCTTCTCGTCATACTTCTGCTATTTTCAGTTGAAAACCCGTCTGTTCAGGGTTTCTGAATGCAAACACTAATGAGGTCATTACCATGCTCTGGTTGTTTATATTTCTCAGCTGTACATAAAGTTACTGAATAAATTATTAGCAAATGTGCACACAGTAATGATAATTGCAGAGAATAGCTGCATTGAGACGAGATTGATGTGGTTTACGCTGATAAATAGTTATTTGGAAAAAGCATTTGTTAGGTTAAATGCATCATGCTGATAATTTGATGAAAACTTTTTTGAGGAACTTTCATGATGTAGTAAAATCTATTTGTAGACAGGATGCACATATAAGTGTACAACAGCAACAGGCAAAAGTATTTTTTACATGTATTTGAATAAAAGAAAAACAAAGAGGGTAAAGAGTAGGCTCGTTATTGATATAATCTCACAGACTCTTAAAAAACTGAAACAAGGCTGAGAACCTTTTGCCCTGAACGTGCTAGTGGGTACTCAGTTAAACCTTTTTAGTAAGAGCACTCTCCTGCATATGGCTATTAAATTTTGCAAATGAGGGGTGATCTAGAAAACATCTCATGGGAAAATTTCATTGATATTATGAAGTGAAACCCAGTGAAAAATCATATAATAACAAGCTGCAATGTTTTATATGCTTTAATGATGAAAGTGCTCTAGAGCTATTTAACGTAATCGTTTGTAAAACCTATTTATATATTTTTATAAATGATGGATGTAGTGATGTTGGGCCGATGACTTTGAAGGGTAAATGTGAAGGAGCTCAGCCATGGCCCAAAACACTTGTTTCTACAAAGAAAATCATTTAAATCTACTGTTGTATGCAGATTGCATTTTTCACACATTTTAATCAAAAATGTTATGATAGATAGATGATAGATAGATGATAGATAGATAGATAGATGATAGATAGATAGATAGATAGATAGATAGATAGATAGATAGATAGATAGATAAATTATAGATAGATAGATAGATAGATAGATAGATAGATAGATAGATAGATAGATAGATAGATAGATAGATAGATAGATAGATAGATTATAGATAGATAGATAGATAGATAGATAGATAGATAGATAGATAGATAATGCTGTATTTTCCAAATAACGTGACATTTAGCCAGTGCTTTTCAAACAACATTGGTGACAGGAGAGTAAAGCCACACGTCCTCTCTCTACTGTAAATGGAATGAAGCTTCCATGTGTTTGATCAAACAGGAGCAAGCAGCTACATCTGCATGTTGGCGTAAAAAGAGGAAAAAGCAGTGGCAAAATATTTCAGAAGCACAAACGCTAACGCGCACACACCAGGGGATGAGAAGCAGACAGCTAATAACCCATCAAAAGAATTACAGTGACTGCCAAAGCCTATGAGTTCAAGCAGAGACAGCAAATACAAGAAGGCCACTGTGTGTGCTCCAGGCTGTATGCTCTGGGCTGAATCTCACTGACACCTCACAACATGACCTCCATTTTACAGACAAATCAATCTATGAGCGATGGGCTAATTGCTAGGAAACTCGCAGCATGACCCATTAGGCTCCCGGTTCCACCCGCACACACCCACAGTGACATGACAAACTAGGGTATAAAGTGCAAGAGCCTGTATTTTGCAAGATAATGAAATACAGTGCTAGACAATAGAATTTACTCTCAGTATGTTTAATTGGTGGTGCAACTGTATCGCACACAGATTCAGTTTCAGTCTTTGCTGGTTTAACATCAAACCCTAAATGAAGACGTCACACAGACAGGTTTTAAGTTTTCAGATCAGGGATCCGAGTCTCATTATCTGAAACTGCACCAAGTTTTGTATGTGCCGTGTTGGTTAAAGGCAGCGGAGTCCGTGTCCAAATGACCCTGTTTGAACCAACTCCAGCTGACATTTGTTTTTCAAAAGCACGTCAAACCTTTAATGGTCTGGTGAGCCGGGGAGTTTTGGTAAATGCCTTTCCTCCACCAGCACGATGAATTGTATCATCCAGTTCCAGATATTCAGATTTAGATTATCGCCGTTAACGGGAAAACCAATTCACCACATTTAGGCCTATTTGAAAACATTTTCAGTAAACAAACTATTAACGAGTTTTAATGCATTAAAAACAGCACATATGCTTACTGTAGACTCATATCGGCTAAAAAATAAAAGTGAAACTTAACACTTAGCCTTATATTTGATTCTGTTTCAAATTGTCTTTCGAGCGCTGCACAATAAAGTCACAGATATCGGCTCGTACCCAGAGTGGCCGTGTTATGTGGCGAACGGCAGTTTCTAACCCACACCAGAAAAACATCCAACACACTTTACAGACTGAAACAGACAGGACAGCAGCATACCCCCGCACCGAGCAAGCTCACTTCTCATTTTCTCTACCGTTATCATTCTCCCTTTGCACACATCCTCACTTGCATTGCATACAACAAAGAACAAGCCACCCCCTCCACACGCAACGAGACAGTTTCCAAACACTTGCTGAGAAGCTATCAAACACTTGCCTGATCAAGGACAGCTCCGTGCAAACCAGGCCTTCCAGCTGAGGTCTGACAATGAGAATCCACTTGCTGAACAAAACAAGAATATGTGGATAGGAATCAATAAAGACTTCCCTTCTTCACTCTAACCTTCACTGTTTGCATTTTGCTACAGGAAATGCTATGCACTCTGTCCACACTGATACTCCAGCAGCAGGGATGTATGTTTGCATTCATGTTCTTTTTTTTGAGTACCTTCTTAAAGGCATAGTGCATAACACTGGTATCAGCTGCCCTATTAGAGAGAATATGGTTTCAAAAAATAACGCAAACTACGTGGCTTCCAGACGTGTCCTCACTAGCTAACAAGGTGAGATTGCACTCCATGAAGCCAGAACTCGATTGAAGAAGCTGTTACAAAAAGTTCTAACGGGATTACACCTATTTTAGCACGCAAACATCTCAGAAGTGTGTGAATGTGAAATATGTGTGAAAATGTGTGAAAGCCAGATTTATATTACCTGCATAATGTGAATATGACAACTGAGTCTGATTCTGAGTCCTCTTATGTAGACAAAGAGCTCACAGTTTTATAGTTTTATCCTAAATGTGAAATCTTAAAGTAAGAAACCCAAGGTGAATGTCTTTGCCTCAGCAGCAGCAAGCTTGTCCTCCATTAAGAAGCCCGGCTCGTAGACTTTCATAATGACAAGAGAGAAAACATTTTCCCACAGTCTGCGCTGCTACCAGCAACTGCAAGACACTTAATTTGAGGTGAACTCAAAAGCAAACTGCTGGCTCCCATTTAAGCTGGCAAAGTGCAAAATGGCAGCTTTTTAACATTGATTTTGCATTCTGGGGTAACAGAAGGAAAATGTGTACTCTGAGGAAACCCAAAAGCACTTCCCATCTGCGGTGGCAAATTACCGATGCCTGTTGATCCAGACACATTTTTTCAGATATACTGAGACATGGTGAAAATGTGTTCGAGGACTCGAGGATGGCTGATCATGCGACAGATTCGTCACATTTTAGATACCGTGTTTTAACTGGGTAATAACGCTTAGGGACTTCAAATGGAGACATCGAATGGCTGAATACATGATGACTTTAACAAGGGTCTTTATCATAAAATGACAGTATCGTTTTTTAAAAGAAATCATTTTGTTTACAATGTGTACCCAAAACTGGAATCCCAATTAATGCCAAAGTAAATTAAGGGTGGACTATACTAACAAAGCTGACACTAGTCCACAAACCAAAGGCAAAAAACATTATACATACGCGTTATATTAGTCTGTGGGAAGAATTTGGGCCTCATTGCATGATTATTCTTTTACAGCTACAATCAAAAAGGCGGGTGTCAATCAAAAAAGAGCATTCTTGGTGTGTATGACGTAAAAAAAAAAAATTGTAAACAGATGATTTAAAGTGGTGTGGGTGTGCTACTGTCTGTGAGTGCAAAAGGATAACATGTCCTTTATCAGATGCCGTTCACCTTTTTCTCCTTCCCTTTTTTAAATATATTTTGATTCTTTGTTTTGGTCGGGCAGCTGTGGCGCGGTTGGTACAATGGGTCATCTACCAAACTCAAAGGTTTGCGGATCAATCGCTGACTCCTTCAGTCAATGCGTCGCTGTAATTCTTAGGCAAGCTCGTGAATGCCGATTTGCTTCTAATGTAGCCGTGTGATATGTGACTCACAGTTATTAGGAAAAAAAGCTAGCTAATTTTATTGCTTATACACTGGCAATGCTCTCTAGACAAATTTGGTTTTTGTTTCATGTTATTTGTCCCAGGCACATAACTTGCATGCACTCATGTGTGTTGCCAACAGTCTATTTACCGTTGTATTTTCAATGCACGATTTTGGTGCATCTTTGTAAAGAAGGCAAGAGCGCTCTGCAGCTTTCACTTTCTGTCAGAGCGGTTTCTCTCAAATCAGCTCTCTGGGTTAGTGCTCGAAGGACGGCGAAAGTGAGTAAACCAAATGACATTAAGGGAGGATATGAAACAGTCAGCACGCTGATGACTGAAGACTGACCTTTTAAGCGTGATGCAGTGCAATGTCAGAGTCAAGCACAGCATGAATCGCCTAAATTAATATTACAGATGCTGCAGCAGCATGATATTCCAATCAAGTATTTATGAGACTGATTCTGACTACAGCTCTTTTGCACTGGAGATTGGCAAAAGGTCTGAGTTTCTAAAAATAATAAAAATGGTGGAAAAACTGTGATCAACACAAGTTTAGGTTAACAGCGTAGCAAACACCATTAGGTCACAAACTATTAGTTACACAGATTTAAAAACAAATGTGATTTAACTATTTTAATTACTTCAACCAAACGATGTCAATTTGATGCTTCTGTTATTTTCATTACAAATGTTTACACCGTAAGAGCTAGGACCATGTGATTATACTGGAATATGTCGATGGCCAAACTAATTTACACACTAAAGCACTAAAGTGAATATTCTCATACATTATATTATCGTATTTATATCATATTCTCAATATTCTAACACAAACAACTTGGCTCACTGCTGACAAAAAGACTGACGAAACTACACTGACACTAGAGTCTACACTAACTGGTCTGAAGAGAGACAATCTCATCAAAACTGAGCTACAAGGAAGCTTACAGTGTGTATTAAGATAATATAGCTCACTGGCTGGTGAGCTGTGACGCAGACCGTTATAAAATTAAACAAGCACAAAACAGTTTAGGCAATGAAAACTTTTCAAGCACACGGAGCAACGAATAGATGTAATCACCCTGCCACTTCTCACATCTTACGCTTGATTGTGCTGGACTCAGATTTGGCCCAAAGGTTTGATTTGACCTGCGCTGCCAGGAAATATGCAAAAATACAGACATTTTTCTGCCTGGTGAAAAGTCACAAAGTAGAACAAAAAGTGCCGTATTCTACATAAAACGTTTGCTGAAAAGGAACTGTGGACTGATTTAGTACTTTTGTACAAAGATTGCAAACGATTAAAACTACCTTTACAAATGACAATTACGCGACTCACTAATTCCCCAACATTACGAGTTAATTTCGCATTTGGTCTGGAGCAAATGTTTTGATTTCAGTGGCGTTGATGTTCTGACAGCTGAAAACAATCAGTTGTTTTGAACTGAAAAGTCCCATCTTTCCTTTTGTTCTACCGTTCTTGTTTATATAACCGGGACGTTTGGTGTGTTTGATCCTGACAAGCTGAAGCTCCAGGGCCATCATCCAAGGCTAAAACGTTCAATGGTTCTGTCTGGGGGGAAAAAATGTTGTGAAAAGATATGCACAATGGAGAATGTATTTCTAATGTGTTTTTGTGAGCGCCTGTCTGCATGTCATCTCTATTTGCAATGCTTCTCAACACCACAGAGAGAAAGCCGTTTCTCTGTTTGCTCTCTGTGAGTAACACTGGCAAACTCGTTGCAAAGTGAAAGGAGCACATTGCCCTTCCAGACGAATTTTCTCCGAAGCAGAACAACTTTGTAATTGCTAACAATATGGACCCAAAACCATAGCCTCCTTTCAACACACCATGGCAAAGGAAAGCTCTCCTGACACATGATTTCCTCCACGTAGACTCGACATAAACATGTACACAGAAAAGCGCTTCACCTGACAGATAAATGCATCTGTCTTTTTTTGCATCTGTGCTGTCTTTATCACATGCACACACACACTGGCTCCACCTGCAAAACTGTATTTACAAGATTTTCAGGCATCCTGCAAAGTCTGCAAACCAGCATTTGCTTTTGTTTTCCTTTAATTACAAGCTCGGTCATAATAGGAGACGGAGGGACTATTTTCTGTTGCCCCTTGGGCAATCTTGGAGGCTACAAATTGGAGATGATTCTTACACATGGCCTAGATTCCGACTGCAGTCAAATTCCCCTCTGCCCTGTATAACAGCTTATCATTGTGCAATAACAATGTCGGAGAAAATGGTGCACCTGACGCTCAGCCCACCCTCCCCCTGAGATTCTTGTTATCTATCATCGTGCTGTCGCTTTCGAGCAAACACAAACGCCTGGATTGGTGGGTGTGATTGAGATTGCCAGCCACATATTAAAAAGAAAATGTTCAAAGATTCTGCACTGACATGTACATTGGTGGCTTGATAAAAGGATATTTAACCCGCCTTTAAATGGAATAATAAGAAATCTGAAGCAGCAATTCGCTTCTTAGCAACATCTATTTAGCTCTGCTGTGGGATTTCGGGAATGATTCCTCCTCTGGGTTCAGTTAAGGTTTGGATAAGGGGTAGCTGCTGAGTTTGCCATGTGTAATACTCAGTCTGTTGAGCATCTGGCTGGAGACTTGTCAGCCTCCTTCATTTTTATACCCATTTCCCCTTTGCTCAAGAGCAAAAACTGAAAGTATTAATTTCCCTTTCAGGAACATATACATATTATCATGATGTGTCAGTATCCTTGCATCCCAGGTTCAGTTAAACAATCATTGCTTTTTAGTTTACCTTGGCAGATATTATTTGGCGTTTTAAGTCTCACTGTAAAAGGTTACTAACTACACTTAAAGGAAAATCATTAGCCTGTTGATGAGCTGTCGACCCGACACTTGATCTCTGACACAGACATAAGGAAGAATGGAACGGGTCTGAACTGCAAAAGCTTGTAAGCTGTCAAAATATCCAAAGCAAAGGCGCTTCAAAGGACAGATGACGAGAGAGAAAGAGAGAGAGAGAAAAACTGCAGAATCTGTTGGTTCAGTGAAGGTGAAGGCAAAGAGCCATCGTTCCCTCTCCTGCCATTCTGCTGCTGCCACCTCCTATGATCTTACCCTCTGGTCAATCAAAGATGCATTCAACCTTGGAGTATATAAGCTAATAGCAGGCCTGGCACCTTGGTAAGACAGGTAAGACTGAGACATGTCTTCTTGGAGCTCATCGGTGGATCTGAAAACGCTGTTTATTCTGTCACCGAATGGACATCGTGCCTGCTGTTCTATTTAAGCTGTCAAGCATCACGGCCTCAAAACAGGCCCAGCTGGCTCCCCGTGAGCCTTCCACAGTAAGATTGATGAGGGGAAGCCTGGCAGACGGAGGGCAATACAGGCAAGCCTTTGTGTTGTTCTGTATGTACACATCATTTTCTCTCATTCCACAGGAGAATCAGCAGCAGCAGATTAAATGACAGAACAAATTTCCATCATACCACAGACTGGTAATTGTTCAAGTGAATTTGTGCAACCATTCAGTGTAACCTAGGATTAATTATGCATGCTTGTATTCCATTGCTGTAATGCCATTACAGTACTGTAGACTAAAACAGGATTGATATCTTCATGCATTAAATCATATTTTATCACAATGTCAGACAGCATGCATATTGTGTTTTCAGTGGTTCTTTTGTACATATTATGAATTTGGGAGCAAAAATGTTTTAATTTAATTAGCGATATTAATTCAAGTGCACATGCCACGTAAGTAATGTGCTGCCATGAGTAATGTTTATCATTATGAACTGATGGTTAGCCATTGCTTTGTTAAGTTGCTTGGCATTTTTGCACTTTTAATACTTATCCTTGCATGAGTTTTTAAGGTAACGATGTGAGGCAGTACTTAAAGTGCTGTTTGAATGCTGAACGTGGCTTTTTGCGCTTTTTGCATGTTGACTGAGAGCAGAAAGTGTAATAAAATGCCAGTCCATTTCTAATAAAAGACTTATTGTGGAATTTGATGATATAAAAGCATTAAAAGACACATGAAAAAAACCCAGTTCTGCATTTGCATATGAAACAATCAAACAAGAACTAATTTTGTAGCTTTGACCATGTGAACAATTTTGCACAAAAGGAGAGTTTCTTCCTTCATTGCAGCACGTGCGAGGTATCACAGGGCAAAAGACTTGAAAGATGGAAAAGAGATTAGTTGTAGTAACAGAAGTGTGCATGCAAGGAGACAATCCCAGCTGTCACAGGGTGAGAAGCAAGGAACATAGTTTACACATCGAGACAGACAACCAAAGTCACATTCAGAACTAGGGGTAGGCAATTTACAGTCACCAGTTAACCTAACCCCATGCATGTCTTTGGACCGTGTAAGAGGAATATTCTTGTGTGTTTATAAGTTATTTTAATGTTTCTGTCTTTTAATTATGCTCACATGCCTCTGAATGTTTGGTTTTGTTGAGTAATTTAATACGCCATTAGCCTGCCAGGGACTACAGCTGAAAATTAGCCTTACATTACTTAATTTAAGTGTTCGTCTTAATGAATATACATTGTCCCTTTTAAATAAATATAAACATAAGAAAACTCCACGCAGAAAGGCCCAAGTCTGGATTTTGCTTCTTGCTGTGAGGCAGTTCTAACCGCCACACCACTGTGTCAGCCCGATTTCTTTACCAAAGTAAGTTTTCATATTTCGTTAAGCTTTTTTTAACATTTCTTCCTTAGTCTTAACATTAAGCTGTTAGCAATGTTGGCATTTCACCCTGTGTGGATTAGAGAATATGCAAAATAAATTCCAACTTGTGCATCAAAGTATTGCTTTTTTTAAAGCCACCGAAGACGTATGTCGTTGTCTCCCAGTTCAAAGATCAACAGTTCAAAGAAATCAGTTAATGACAATAGCAATTGTGCTCATGTTGAGCGTATGTTGATTTCTGAACACAACTGTACAACCAGCTTGTTGAGCCAAAACCCTTGGTGCCGTCAGTAGGCAGACGTACTTCTTTTTCAGGACAGTCAAAATAGTGACAGCTTATTAAAAGAAACGCTAACCTCTAAAAACTGATTCTTACAGCAGATCATTGAGCCTAAATACAGCTTAAAACTTTGAAGAACTACTTGAAGAACAATGACCATAAAGTCACTGCCATGGACTTTCCTCCACACCTCAACACCGCTGACCATTGAATATTTTAAATTAGAAAAAAAAAGTTTAACAGTATACATACTCATGAATAAAGAACTGAAATAGGTCTACGCACCTGAATATTACTCTAACATTAGACATCAGCTTAAATAGCACTGCCTTTGTTTCTTTCAAGAGCGGATTTTTTTCTCTTTCTCTTTTCATACTGGTATTCCAGAACATATAACAATAAGAACAAATAGCAAAACACTTTTGCTATTGTTTACATCCATCCATCCATCTTCTTCCGCTTACCGGGGCCGGGTCACGGGGGCAGCAGGCTAAGCAGAGAAGCCCAGACCTCCGTCTCCCTGGCCAGCAGCTGCTAGCCACCCTGTCACTGCCCCTTGAGCCCGCCGCACCACCCCTCCACTGCAGCGGCGCCGGAGACCACACCCCCTCCACAGCTCTCGTTTGAACAGCTTTTTACTTTTGTCAGCTCAACGGAGATTCTTTTTCAGAGCTGGTGCCATGTGAGCACCATTCAGTAGGTTGTGTCACCCATTCAATGACACCATTGTTTTCCATTCTTTGTAGCTCCTCATTCACTTTCTGCAGCTTGGGAAGGGGCACCCAGTGTGCATGGCGTGTGGTACAGCATAACCTTTTAACTGGATACTGACTGGTTCTGTTGTTAGAGTGGTATGCTCACTGTAAAGCTGCTGGTGTGTGTGTGTGTGGAATATTTCTTCGTTGGTGGCACTGGCATCAGCTCCTGTGTCCTAAGAATGGAATTCAAATGTATCTGTGGATCCAATTTAATACCAACATTTTCTGTTGGCATGTGACTTGCTTACAGTTTTGTGTTATCCATTTATGCTGCACCTTCTGGACCAATCCCATCATGTCGTCTCGCAAGTTCCCCTCCTCCTACTTTCTCCTTGTCTGTGCCTCCATCACCGTCCTCCATCCTGTGTCAGTTGTAGTCTGTGTGAGAGGTCCTCGTCCAGTATGCCAACCACAATATGGTCATATTTACATGAACTGAACACAGATTGTATAGGGCTCAAAGAAGTCTCTCTGTCCTTCTGCCTGGCTACTGGGTTCACTAGTGAAAACATGCTCTTTTATGTATAAAATTCTTCCACTGGAAAAAATACTCGTCAAGCTTCCTCTTCACCATGTCAGAGTCATCACAGTCCCCACCTTCAGGAAAAGTTAATGAGTTTAGTTGCATTCCTGCAGCGTTCAAATTGCTGTTTCCACCGGCTTATCAAAGCGAAACGTTGTTGGGAGATTAAACTTTGCCATGTAACTTTATTTTATCTTCGTTCCGGTGACTGTCCGGGTCACTTTTGACACCACGTAGAATTACTGAGCGGTGATTTCTTTTGTAATGCTGTTTTACTGCATGAACTCTGAGACTCAATCACCAATAGCAAAAACACAAAAATGCAGGCTACTGACACTCCACCAAAACAGCCTGCTGCTGTAAAAAGACGCCGCAGTGACTTAAAGCTGCCACACACAGTGGCTTACAATACACACTCACATAAATCCGTATAAGACAGTTACTGTGAAATGCTGTGCAAACACGCCAATGTAATAAATTATTTTGATCGACAGAAGCCAAAGTAAATGGAAAAAAAGGATATTGTCTCTGTAATTATACAGTAAGTAGTCATCTATTTTTAACTGAGACAAAGATTAGAATAGTTAACAGACTTGGTGTATATAATGTACTTATACACTGGTCTAAAAGGTGAGATATTACAAACACAGTGTACAAAGTGAGTAGGGAGAGGCACAGCGCATTGTATGACACACTAACGCTGATAGTTGGTCTTTACAGTTTAATACACTATTAATAACTGTGGCATAAAAATATCACAAATAAATACCTGTTAGATATGGTGGCCCCTAGAGACAGAGCATGTACAAACTCCAAAACACAACGGAAGTGCTCCAGGACACTAGGGGCAGTGTTGAGCTTTTGTTACCCAGTGGCTACACAAGCCTGGAAGTTCCTAACGACCGGATTTGGTGTGTGGTAGTAAAAGGTAAATGGACATTTTTTTTTTAATTATTTGAATATATATGAGTGTTAGGGTTAGGGTAAACGGATAAGGGAATAAAGGGAATAAACGGAACAAACTTGCCGTTTATTTTGCAAATCGAGCTCAACACTGCCCCTAGCGTCCTGGAGCACTTCCGTTGTGTGTTGGAGTTTGCATGTGTTTTGGAATTTGTACGTGCTTCAGAGTTTGTACGTGCTTTTTGGAGTTTGTACATGCTTTGCCTCTAGGGGCCACCGTAGTTAGAGCTACAGTTACCCATTTCTTTTAAAAATACTGCTGAATTTGTGGGAGGAGTGAGCGTTAACCACCTCCCACTAAACCAGTTTGCTGGTACAGTTGTTGGCGTCTTTGGTTTCACATACTGTGCTATTCTTTACATTTTAACATAAACTGTATTCTCCCAGATTAACTCAACGAGATTTCATTCCATGCAAAAAGAGTACTTCAGAAAAACTGTCACTTGAATGCATTTTTGCCACTCTTTTAACCGTTCACACGTCGCACAAAAAGGGGCGGGAAATAAAACAAACACTCAAGGTACAACTTAATGAGACAAATAAAGAATTTTTTTTTTTAAATGCCAACTGACTAAACAGAAACCTGACATCACGCCAAAGAGGCGCAGGAGATCAAACTGCAAACCTTGCCAGGAGCCACGACTACACCTTGATGTGCAGTTGCATGATTTAAAAGGGTGCTCCACAGATTTATCACTGCATGCTATGAAACTCTCACACTCTTAAAAGAGACTGTATAAAAATGTTTTCATGTGTTTTAGTATCAAAAAGGCTTTGAGATTTTCTTGTCTACATCATTGCACAATGTGTCTGAACACAGCAAAGGTTAATTTACAAAGTTAAACCGCTTTTTGCTTATTCAAAATGTGTGCTTGGAGACTGCATGACAGCGCAGAACTTCACTGTATTATGTCTTCCTATGTATTTTCATCTTTTAATTTTGACGCCTCCACATAACACAGTAGCATCATCGCTTTATTACCACACATGCTGTAGTCACACTGGTCAGCTTGTCTGGGGCACAATGGGGATGTGTTGCTGCATCCCAGTAAGGGGCTTCTTAAATGATTCTGGAGGTTGTTAAACGAGAGGATCTACTGTGGGTTTAACGAGAAGAGTACTTTCTGTCCAAGTACCCTTTTTTTCTTGTCAGTATGTTTGCGAGTATGATATGTGAAACAGAATGCTAAAAGTGTCAGTGCAAACATGCTATTCTTTGCGTATTCACTTTCATCTGAGTGACATTCAAAAAATACAACTGATATTAAACAGAACTGTCAAATAGTTACACTCCATTTCTATTCTTAGTCTGACATTCCTTTCAAACAATAAGGAGCGGATTCAGTTAGTGACGTGCGACACCACTGACTTCCTCTCCGATCCCATACCCAGGAAAATTCAGGGCGGTATCGACGATACTGAGCCGATACCGATACTTTGTACAAAAACTTCATGTGTTTTTGTGTTTCAAATGATAGCTTCATAATGATTACAGGACATCAGACTACTTGTTCTTACTGTTTAATTATGAAGAATTATCATATAGAAATAAAAAACCTGAAGTTGTGTGTTAGTTGACGCTAGTTGAACACGTATATCTTGTCATTTAACACGTATAGACTTGCCTGGACATTTCAACAAAAACATTCAACATTCACACTTTCCCTCATTCACAGCAGTGCTGTGCCACACTACACATTTTGGTATCGATCCAATACCAAGTAAATACAGGGCCAGTACTGCTGATATCAGTACCGATAATTTTAAGTTATTCAGGCGGCTGATTGGAGGAGAGCAGTTATGAGATGAATTCTCAGTTTGCAAATTGTACTACTATGTGATAAAGTTACTGCAGGAAACCATCATCGCTGACTATTTGCTCTGTAATATTCAGATTTGCTTACGAGGGAGTCAAAATATAATTTTTTTTGCTGAAGTTTTAGGGATCTGTGCATTCACATTTTATAATAATAACTGAACAATCCAGTTGACTGGGAAAATTCAGGCGGATAAACCTTTACACAGCTAGGATCTGGGTGGAGCCAGCGCCACATGACAAATGTCAACACAACACAAACCGACACCAGATCATCAGTTCACGTGGGACAAAATAATAAATAGTCAACAAAAAGAAAATATGAAAATAAAACGTGTATTAAAATAAAAGTCTGCTGTGATGTTTGTTGTTGGAGTGGATTTTTTAAAAATGTAACACGAAGCCTGCACTCATTCCACGTTCTCGGATCAAAACGCTTGTTTTCCTCTTTTGTGTTTTGCCCATTTCACTGTTCTGTTTCATCTAAATGTTGAATTCATCATCCAGACACGTTGGCAGCCACACGCGAACATTACTTTGTGCACACTGATATGGTTTTATCCCCCCCCCCACTGGCCGCTACAGAGGGATGCATCATTTTTAATTTATTGAAGGTAAATCCACCTTCATAACAACAGCTCTGTTTGATATGCAGTGCAGTGCACAAGTCAAAGCAGATGTGCCTTTATTTTCAGCAAATATATTCATCTGGAACAAAGGCCCAGGTAACCAGGTATACCTCTCTGGTGTTAGTCAGGTGACATCACATTATGCCCACTTTCCCAACTACAGTCGTCTTCCTGAAGCAGCTTATTTTCTTTGCGTGGACGTGAACGCAACTGCAGGGTAAGATCAGCTGATGAGCTATCAGGGTATGACATCGCCTCTGCTGAGCTTTCAGAGCATTACGTCCTCACACTGATGAGGTCAGCCCGGCACAGCTGCTGGACATATTCTGCACTTCTCACCTGTTCATTTCAGGACAAGATAATAAGGTCATGCTCTGTGCTGCCCCAAGTGTCAGAAATCAGCATTGCTTGCGTATTTTAAGCTTCGGCGACAGCTTTATAAGCAGAAGTCTACTGCTTATGCATTTTACTGTCTGTCCCTAACTCTCCAAAGAAAGAAAGAAATTAAGAAAGAAAGAAACTGCTTCTTGGATTTCACTGTTTTGGTCCCTGGTATGTTGTATTTTCACAGTTAGTAGTTTGTTAGTTGTAGCTTAGTTTTATTTTATTTTATATTTTGTTTTAAAGTATTTTTTAAACATTTGAAATTCGGTTTATATATCAGCAGTGTGATGGACTTGTTGAGCTGTGACCAGACTGGTAAGTCAGCGATACACATCAAGCCTCAGCTGGGACAGGCTTCAGCCCCCGTGTGTGAGTGCTAGTGAAGTCAGAAACCAGAACTGGGGACGTTGGATGATAACAGACATTTTAAATACTCAAACTACTGTTACAAAGTAACACACATGCACACGTCTGCAAACCCGAGCCAAAAGGCCAGCAGCTTAAGCAACACCGCTCACTTACAGTAACAGAAAGAACCCGTGGCATCGATTTGTATTAATAACTCATGAGCCCAACAGCACCGGTGGGAGGGAGAGTAATAAACAGAATGACCCGCCTGTTAACTCTCTGTCTACTGTGGAAAATATGCTCATATCAAGTAATTGGGGGCTTAGAGATGAATGTAGGCCATAGCTTTGAGTTCAGGAGTTCAAGAGGAAGTTGCTAGTGTGCTTGCATGATCGAGACAGAGAGATGAGATAGTGTACTCAGGAAATGTATATGTATATTTGGATATGCAGTCTGCCCTTTTGCCCTTTAAAAACTGTCTGAGACTGAAGACAGTGGAGGACAGCGTCTCGAAGATGCACAAAAAACGGCCAAATAAGGAGTTGTTTGTCAAATTAATGTCCATTGGTACTACGTTACTTCATCGTACGTTGAGCCACCCTGCTACGCGAGAAGCGGCGTTAACCCTGACATATCAAAATGTTTGCTTGAGCGCTTCCTATTTGAGATCTGCACGGAAGCTGTTGAGTGCAGGTCTCCCACGTGCGCGTGTGTGTCTGTGTGTTTGCAAATGAAGAGGAAGTGATTGGATCCCTGTTGCAGTAGTGTGTTTTATTCTCAGCCCGACATCAAAGAATCGGGACACTACACACGTGTGTGTCTGCGTAGACACGTGTGGGTGTGCGTGAAGGCTTTCGTCCTTCTGAGGTGCAGCAAGTTAATTCCTCCTTTACTGCAGGTAAAACTGTGGACGTTTTTTTTTTTTTTTTACCAAAATATAAAA
>VVHJ01032230.1:36884-44384 GCA_015107715.1 Tylochromis polylepis
TATTTATTGTCTGGGTTTTCCTCTGTTCAGCGTCATGATTCCCATCATGCCACGCTGTGTGTGTGTGTGTGTGTGTGTGTGTGTGTGTGAGTGTGAGTGTGTGTGTGTGCGTGTGTGTGTGTGTGTGTGTGCGTGCGTGTGTGTGTGTGTGTGTGCGTGTGTGTGTGTGTGTGCGTGTGTGTGCGCGTGTGTGTGTGTGCGTGTGTGAATGCAGCTTTCATTGGTATGCGATGACATGGAGACAAAGCTAGGGCGCTCATTACATCAGACATCATGCCGATCTCTGGACATAACTCTAGCCCTGTACACATGCACTAACACACTCTCTCTCTCCCTCTCTATATATTTATATACATGCAGTGCAGCACTGACATTACAGCATGTAACACGCTAAAAACAAAACTCCTTCCAGAACAATAAAAAAGTAGACATGAATGAATTCCACCCAGAGCAAAAAGAGCAAAACGAAGCCAAGTGCTGTTAACGCCGAGCTTCATCACTGGGTGAAGAGGAGCCCACTGGTGAAAGTTAAAGAGATCTGACAGTTTGGGTGCATCGCGCCTGACAGCAGACAGCTTCATTTAGCAGAGTGAGCAGGCTGCCACTCACGGTTCTGCAAAGCAGGCGGTGTTATTGGATAATACCGTGTCTCTGTCACATTTCACTCACAGCCCACAAAAACACCCTGACAAGTGTGTGATCCCAGTTTGCTGACCCCCAACTCCCCTTTTTTATTTCCCTGTAAGAAATCTTCAGCAAGCATGAGGCAAGTGAGGATGCAGTATCGGTTCAGTGGTAACTCAAGGACCCACGGCAGTACCTTGGGTCCTTGACGGACATAGACATGTGATCAGAAGGTTAACTAGTTCATAAAGTTTAAATATTGAATATCAACACTTTCTACTATAATCTAGTGACAACGCTGTATGTTTGCTGATCGACACTCACTGTGTCCATTCTTATATGAATGATGTGAATCCTGACATCACATCCGTTTATCTCCAGTGACCTGACATGAGATTTAACTGGTTCCCACTTCACCTTTTCCTTTTCAGTTTCAGGTCACCAATACAAAAGAGACCCAGGTGTCGTGTTCAAGAATGCCATGTGCGTTTTGAGGTCGAAGAGGCTGAAGATGGAGCAAAGAAGGAGTTAAAGAGGGGAAGACGCACTTACCGTTGAAGCCGGAGAAGTTTCCCCACTCGAGCAGGGAGCCGTTGAAGGACGGCAGGGAGCCGTTGAAGAAGACGTCAGTTCCATTGGAAGGGTTTCGGATGGTGTCTGTGAACAGGTTCATCTGCAACAAGGTCTTGATCAGGTAGCGCAGCATCGTGGTGCACGGAGGGACCTGCACGCCCCCTTCCTGTCTCTCTCACTGTCTCTCTCACTCTGTTAATTTTAAAAGTGCGACTCTGCCTCCTGCTGAATCTGCTCTTCCTCCTTACTTGGGGCTAAGAAGAGCTAAAGAGATGCTCTTTTCATCTCGAGTTGATTCAGACATTTCCAAACATTTTGAAGAAAAAAAAAGCAGAGAAATCTTGATCAAAAAATAAAAGTGAGTGAAAAGAAGTCAAACGATTAGGAGATTAATTGCTGGTAGATGTCAGACTGAGTCGGGGGGCCCCTCGCTGCGAGTCCCTCCCAGCGTCGGATTGTTCCTTCCTCCTTGTTTCTTTTGTTCTGGCATCAAATAACTTCACATGCTGTCTGCCGCCATACGAAACAACAGCTTCTCGCTGGTGTGAAAGAATCCGGCAATGTGATGATGACCCTTTCGAATTGCTCTCCTCTCTCCAACCCCTCCCTCTGGCTCCTCCTGCGTCCCTCCCTCCCTCTCCAGCTCTCCTCCTCCTCTCTCGCGCTCTCTCTCTCTCTGCGATGGGGTCCTGAGGGTTCCAGAGGAGCGGGAGAGAGCAGGTGCTGTTGGCAATAAATGTTTAATTATTAGATTAATAATCATCCCAGGAGGCTGTGAATCGGGGTGGTGGAGAAAAGGAGGTGAAAAGACGCATCGTCACTGTCTTAACCACACACCGCACACACAAAAAAGGTCATCGCATATGCATAAACGAACACATACAGTATGTATTGGACAAACAAACCTGGGACTAACTAAACTCCTGCTGGCAGTGTTTGTTTCCTGCTGTTCCACATTTTGAAAGCAAGCTGCATGCCATCATTTTCCTTTGTCCACATCAACACATACCCGAGTGGCTCTGTCTCTGACGTTACTTTGTCAGCAGTAAAGTGTAAGCTGGCTATAGCATCAGTGTTTGCTTGTTACTTTGCATTTTAAGCTAAGCAGAAGAAAATCGTTTTTAATTCATTTAATTTTTAAAAAGTTAAAGGAAACGAACATTACTTACTCGGTACAGTACTAAATTTGCAGATTAACTCAGCAAGTTTCAAACATGCATAGCACACTTAGTAATAACACTTCACAGCAGCCATCTTTAATAAATGTTAAACTGCTAATGAAACTTTATTTTTACTGTGAACAAACAATGATATTGTCATAACGTTTACCGGTTAGTTTAGTTTAAACTGTGATCTAGACGGTCTAAATCACAAGGTTGCAAACTTTAACTATCAGTTTACAACATAGAGTAAAATAACAGATCAAAAGCAGTGCTTACATTAACTATTAATTAGGTAACGCTCCAGATGTTTTTTTTCTCTTTTTTTTTTGAGAAAAAGCAGCATCTGCTTCATAACAGTGTGATTTTAGCCCCTCTGTAATGCAGTTACACATGCAGTGTGTCTGTGTGGATGAAAGAAACATAATCACATGCCTTCATGCTCAAGCATGCTATAGCTCTTAAAGCATAGTCTACATATCATCATGGACACACACATGTGATCACAGCAGCGCGGTCACATGCGGCTCCTGGACACCCCACCGACAGCCTCAGTGTGACTCCCATTAATGATGCCCATCCGCCACCCGGGGCCTGTCCTCCTGCTCCATCACTGTGACAAAGGGAGGCATCCCACCAACAAAGATGCCGTGACGACCCCCGTCCCGTGCCCTCTTCTTCGGGTCTTTTCCGGTCCTTCTTTATTTTAGGCTGTTTTCTATTCATGGGGCATGTGTGCCAGCTAAATCCACACATACAGTGTTAATGGGCATTCAATACGGGCGAGCTATGGAAGAAGGCTGAGTTGCATGTGTGTGTGTGTGTATATATATGTCAAAAGTCTTGGTATATTACATGAAGAAATAATTCTTCTCTATTTCTTGGTCTTCATCACAGGCACAGATTAGTGGCACTGACCATGTTAAGTCCTTTATGAGCTTCCTTCCTGAGTCCTTGTAGAAATAGGTTTTGCTGCTTGTCAGCCGTGCGTCAGGCTTTTTGTAGTGTGCACAGACAGCAGACAACCAAATGTAGTTTGGTTGTAGTTTGTTTTTTTTAGCCATTATTTTCTTGACTCTATTGATTGTTCATGGTAAAAATACCTAATATTGTGACACGTTCACAAATCGTGTTGTGTGATGTCAAAAAATGCACTACATCCTGAGTTTAAGGGCGTACACTTACACATCCATCACTTATTATATGCGTGCAATAAAATAGCTTTTTGTATGTTTAGGAGTTCAGTGGCTTGGCCCCTGAGCCCTGACACAAGGGTGGTACCGTCTAACTGCACTCTTTCATAGAGCAAGTCCACTACAGTGATCACGCAAAGGAGTATCTGCCATCTACGACTTAGTAACTGAATCCCAAGCAAACAGGACGGTGACAACCCTGAAACATCTTGCTGTGAAAGGGCACTGTTAACCTCGCCACCACGACTCTGCAAAGGTCAAAGGTGGTGAGGAAAAACAGTGCTCCAGGCTGTAACCGAAACTGAAAAGATATTTCGAACTGTGATTTTCTGCTCCTCGTCTATATCCCATTGCTTGGCCAGCAGCTGCTTGTCTGTCTGGAACTCAGAGTCTCACGGGACCTCAGCCGTGTCGTTCTCGACCTCCTTCGGCGGTGTGTCCCATTGGGAGCTGGTGACTTCTAATCCACATGTGGCACAGATGTTCCTGTACACCATCCTGCTACTAGACGCTGGACTGTCTGGGCTGTTAAGCCTGCAGCTTGGGAGAGTAAGCTGTGTTGAACTGTAAAGGTTCAAGCTGGAGAGGATTCACTCAGTTTTTGTCTCATATACTGCAAATACTGTATTTTTATATACATTTATACAGATTTCAATAATGACCAGTTTATGAGCGCAGTGAGAAAATAAGGACTTTTACACAGTCCTGTACAAGAGAGATACCTAATGAAACTTGTCAGAATGGATTCAGTGTTTTTCAGTTGACTCCTATAAACAATGAAACATCCAAATCTAAGAGTATCATTACATGACCTCGTGATACTTCACTTTAAACTGGAGAAGAAATGGTACGAGTAAGTACCTCTTACTGCTCGGAATGTTCATTTTGGTCTTCAAAAAGTTACAAAGTTACAAGTAGATTGCTTTTATGCATAACTGCATTCGTGTATAATCTAGAGATGTCACCAGAACCGATTCGTGCGGCAGACGGGCAGGTACGTAACCCTACCCTCACTAGCAGCAGAACACGCGAGCAGTAGCACAACAGACCTCGTAAAGGATTTTAAAGAATGACTGTGGAATTTCACGAGGTCAGAAAAGCCTCTGTCTTAGCAACAGCAAGTATTAACAGCAGGAATGCCAGGAGTCATTTTGAGCCCTCCTGCAACAACAGCTGCAACGGCAAAGAGCTCATTCCTGGAAAAAGCCAAGTTGTCAATTTACATGTAATTTTTTTTAAAATTTTAAGTAAGACTGGAACACTTGTCTGAGGTATCATTAGTTTTATCAGTGATTGAGATCATTTCATTACAGATCATTAAGGTAAAATGCACATTAGAATCACCTAATAAACTACGCCAAAGCTAACACAGCTGAACAACACAATTGTTACAGAAGAACTTTATGAAAAGTTCAAAATGAATTGTGGATAATGTGTCTTAATTGGGCTCAAGAAAAAGTATCGTAAAAACTAAACAGTTACTGAGAAACAGGGAACGTCATGAAATATGAGGTGACGGGGTTTTAATTTAACAGTTACAGGATATGTCTAAATACCAAGGAGTCAAAATGACTCCCTGTGTTAAACCCTGAACATTAATGCTAGCTGTTTTACTATAGCAATTACCTATGAACATTATTATTTAATTGTAGATAACTTACCGACTCTATGTGATCGGAAAATATAGTGCCGGGGTCACCAGAAGCACAAGAAACAAAATGTGATTGAGGCTCCCTGCCCTGGCTGATACTCTAATCTCATTTTTTCCACCAGTGTATCAAAAATGGTATCAAGACTTTGAAATGCCAGTATTATGACCTGTAGGTTACCTGTGTTAAGAAAAACAAACCCAAAAAAGCAAATTTGCTCATTCACATCTGCAAATTTCTGCCCTTTTATTTAAACAAAAAACAAACCAAAATGTGAGGTTAAACTAGCCGTTGACACGACTTGAGCTTAAATAGTGCCCAGAGCTTGCTGTGAGAGTAAAAGTATTTGCGCGACTGCGGTAATATTTAGTAAAATAACACCTGTTTTTAGACAGGTTTCGTTTCAGTTTAATCCATTTCATTTAACAGCTGGACATTTTCTAACCAAGTGTGTCCATGGTGCTGAATATGCAGGTATCTGCATGGTGACCTTTTGCTTTGTTGTGAGGATCCCGGTTTGAGGCGTGAAACCAAATTTCATGCAAATCCATCAAAAGGGGGATGAGTGGTGACACACTGAGTGTTTGGCCTTTCATACAAATGTTAATGCAGAGATGGATACAGATGGGTCCTTAATGTCGGCGCCCTGTTGGACGGAACGCTCTGCCTCGCTACGGCACGCTTTACAAGCCTTTTGGCGTCCGCATGCAGCCTTACGAAAAGAAAAACATGAAGTTATCCGTGCAGTTCCTTTGATCGATACATGCAGTTTTTTTAGACTCACATTTGCATCTTGGTGGACGGAGAGAATTTAACGATGGGAATTTTGGTTGTGCAACATGAATGTTAAGACCTGCAGTAAAACAAGGCATGTAGCATGTGATTATATGCAAACTATGGACAAGTCTCTGGATTTGAAAAGTGAAGCTAGTGTGGAAGTGGCTTACATCTGCATTATGTTTCAAATGACCAAACTGTTGGTGGCAACGAGAAGTCCAGTCTTATTTCATATAATATGGTGCCCATTTTGTAAAGCATGGCCCCATTTAGAGTGAAAAAGAGGATTACGTTTCGATTGTCGTCTCAGGTCACTGCCGTAAACCCTTAATGATGACTGCTGAACTGGACGTGGTAAATAAAACTGAATGTAATGGTTTTGTCTCGAATTATCATATGAGTGTGCAGTCCCACAGTTTCTCAGTCAGATCCGCCCTCCTGGTGATGGCGATACCCAGTCTTCTCAACTCAAGAGTTTAAAACTGACCACAAACTAAGGGGGATGTAACAGGGACTTTCTGTGATTAAATAAACGATCACCAAACTGATTAGGACACATGACCTTCTGACCGTGGCTATACAAAACTGGATGACCAGCCATACAATCAGTGCGAAGATACTTTACTAGAAACAGAGAAAATCAGAACAAAACCAATAAGGTGATCTCACCTCCTGTGTAATAACTCATTTGGAGAAATATTCCATGTTGTTTTGACCATGTGCACGGTGCTGTTATTGCATTTTTAAACTTCTCTTCCCATGGTGTTTTATGGACACAGACTTTATTTGCTCTAGACGACAGCCGAACCTTCTGCAGTATTTGGGACCAGCTGGTGTTCGGGGATTACCTCAGTCACAATAACATGCTTTAACACTGCTAACATGACTAATGCATGCATTCTCCTGGATCTTCAGCATAATTTACTGAGTGTGCAGTGTGGGAACATCTCGCTCCAGCTGGTTGTAGTTCCAAATGTTCCTGTATGATTAAATGCAGGATTTACAGCAATTAACAGCTGATCCACAACAACAAAAATGAGTCTCCCGTGAGTCAGCACATAGCAAATCCCTCACTGAGAAGCCGAGCATAGCACATGAAGTTACAGTGATGTTGTTCTAAGAGGTGAGAAAACCATCTTGAGGTCATCGTTACAGTTCCTTTCCTTTCCCACACTGCTTTTAGGTTAGCCTTTTCCTATACGACAGGAAGCAGAGCTCAGACCTGCTGACAGCGCCATGCACGTACTAAACATATGCCAGACAGATGTAAGAGCGTCTTTTTGTGTTAGCCAGGTTGACGTAAGCATTTTTACAATTTCAAAATCGACTTGTAGTTATATACTGCCTTTCTACTCAACTGAGCACTCAAAGCACTTTCTGCTGAAGGTTTCATTACCCCAGTCACACACACTTTTATCTCTGTACTTTTCAACAGTTGTACTCACACGCCGATAGATGCATATAGTGTGCAGTGATTAAAACTCTAGAACTAGGAGGACATAACCTCATACGTACATAACCGGG
>VVHJ01032232.1:0-11217 GCA_015107715.1 Tylochromis polylepis
ATAATTATTCACTTGCATTTTAATCCATTCTTCCAGCTGGTTTACTGCTACCCAAATGGAAAGTAGTGACAAATATGTTATAGCAGAGTTTTACTTTCCAGCTATATACAACTTCCTGAGGAATGATAGCCTTGCCAGCCAGATGGGAAGAAAAAAAAAATGACTGAGTGCATGGCGTTTCTTTGGTGCATTTGGGCCATGTTATTTATTATATGTTGCAGATCATCTTAGCAGGCAGGTGGAGGCAGCTGGGCATTTCCAAAAAGAAGACCATCAGCCAAGTGGTACAGGACCCCAATGGCTGGCTGGTTCACTGCCTGTTGTAGCCATGGGCAAGCAACCATCCATCTGAATCTCCAGCCACCGGTGACTTCAAAGCAATCCATGGTTGCTTGGTGCTTATAAAGGTGCTTATTTATTTACCAGATCTCATGGGACATTTTATTTGGTTTCATCTGAATCTTACCATCTCTTTTTTCCAAGCCAGACATTAGTCACACAGTAAATGTGGGTCAGTTTGTCACAATTGACTCTTTAGGACATAGGCCAGTTGAGCAAAAGTCTACAAAAACTTTGCTAATTAGGTAACAGCAAAGAAATGTGTCACATTACTTATTACCGCATATAGTCTATTGCTCACACGTTAAATCTTTGCTTATAAAATGAGATGAGGCAGCCTTATAAACGGCTTCCGCTTCCTAGCTACATGCAGTCTCTTGAGGAATGACATTCTGTTGGCCCGTTGGCTCTGATTGTGACAAATTTCAGTTTGGATGAGCAGAACAAAATGGATGAATGGATAGATGGATGATTCTCGAACTGCTATGATTTATTCTGTAAGTCACTTTGTAGTATATGTTTGTAATGCACATTTAGACACAAAAGGTGTCTGTGTTTGTATCCCAAAGAATTGACAGAGAATAAGCCATGCCATCATACTGTGGCTTTTTGATTATGCAATTTACAGTATCCTGATGCAATATTGGCTGTTGTTCAGCAACTGTTTTTTATCATCCCCCAGGTTACAATCCTAAATTTGACTTTAGTAGAGGACTTTGAAGACTTGTTTCCACCCCTGCACATGGCTCGAGGGATTGAAATGTCAGTTTACTGGTCCATTGGGTTGTCAAAGTAACATTTTGGTCCAGAGTGAAATGTCTCGACAAATATATGGATTAACTGGTGTATTTTTTAAAAAAGTGGGTACAGTTGGTATTGCAGCATTTTCCCCAAAAACATTAACAAAGTGGCAGTCTGTTGCTAAAAGGGGTCTTGTATCATGGCAGTAAAGACTGGCATAACTAATGGCATAATTCCAAACAATGTCTTACAATTATGCATTATGCTTTTTGGAAGAACAAGGGAAGTTAGCTGGCTAGTTTGTACCCAGTTGTTAGTTGTGTGCTTATATTAGATATCAGGCTTTTGATCTTTCCTGAATATAGACCTTTCTGTCTCCAACTGTATGACACTGACTAGGGTATTCTTTTTGAAGAATAAAGCAGGAATAAAACAATACAGGGGAATACATTTTCTGAACCTGTATAAATATATAAAAAAATAGGGTAACAGGTTTCCCTTATTGTTTCTGGTTTAATGCATTTCTGTGTACAAACATTACTATGCTTGAGCCATTTTCACGTACTGTTGGTCTTTAATGAGTGTAAAAACCACCTATTCCATCTGTACCTTTTTTTTTTAAAGTATCTTAACACAGAACAAAACTTCCAGTTCACAACTCAGCACTTAGAAAGGCACATATTCGCTCAGCAGTTTTCACTAATGGGCCAATGTGACCTTATTTTTGAATATTTTGAAGCTTTTACATTTACTTTTAAAGTATTTGTGTGACTTTTTTTTTTTTTTTAAAACAGTATTTACACCATACTCTGTCAACATAATGAATATTCACCTGATACACACAGGTGAAGTGTCAAATGACAAGCACAATATAGCCACATGAATAAGAAAGAATGGGGCAACTTTTAAATGTAAGAAATTTTCTGTCAGACTCATGGAATCTTTCCTATTGTGCTTTCATGAGGTTCACAGACAGTGATCAATGATCTTAAAGTTACACTGGATGAAGAAAAAACTTGCATCTTTCTAATGATCAGCAGAGCATGACTCCTCTGGTTGCAAAAAAACCCAAAAGTATGCAAGTCTACACTCTGCTGTTTACTGATAATTTATTAATTTCAGTAAACACTTTCCTAATAAAGTCGTGGTCTTACTGAATGCAACGTTAGATTTACTGTGCAAGTTATAATTCAATCAAGAAACCAATAAAATATTTACACCAGGTTCAGATGAACATTTAGGTTTGACTTGGGTACTTTGTGACTGACAAGACTTGACAGTGAATAACATTGGGGTGGCTATGTCCATATCCTGAGGGATGTTACAACACCTTTAGGTGGGATTTACATATGAACAAGTAGCGTGTGAATATGATCTTATATATTATAAGAGCATTTTGCAAGCAATTGTCTGTCAGTGAAAAGTGCACGATGGACACTTGGTTCATATTTATTCACTGAGAGAGGTACTGGATGCAGGTGGAAAGAAACAGATATATTTCCCAGTTCCATCCCCTCAAATCCACATTCTGCTTGGATGATATTCCCTGAGATCCCTTTTTTGATTACTATGTGACTAGGATGTCCCCTGAAGCACCTAAGTCACACTGCAGATTCCATGCTCAGCACTGATGATCCGCTGTATAAGATAACCCCCCAAAGTGAATGATGCACCCACACGAAGGAGTGCTTATTCTGTGTTTATTCATCACTGGTATTTGGTAAATATCTATTCTCTGTTTCAAATGCTATTTCAGGGTGGGATTTCTCATCTGGCGCAAATGACCAAGTCTAAATATTTTTTTAATGAGAATTCAGGAATCTAGGAGGGTATATGGTACACAACAACACTGTGATAGGAGTATGTGAGGATAATAGGCTTTAAGAGTAAGCTTCCCCATCAGTGGCAAATGGTCAGATGTCAAAGTAGGTCTAGTCTTACTTTTACCTTTCTCTAAAATGACCTTGACCTCTCACTTAGTAGCTGAGCCACAAGAGCATCTTTCCATTTTTTATTTATTCATTTTTGTATTTATTTTTCTCCTCAGACGTGCAGCATTTTCAGAGAAAATTGCTTATTAACAACATGCAGGCATGGCTACATACACTCTTTTGGGATGATTTCCTTTTAAAGATATTACAATCCATTTTGGATTAATGCTTTTTCTTTGGCCTTAGGTTTGCCTCACCTAAATCTCATTTTCCATGAATTTCCAAATATAACAAATTACATGATCCACATCAGGTTTTTGCATCTTAGATATACCTTTGTATCCATGTTATTATCCCTACTTTCTGATCTGTTATTATCCAAGTACCTACATTTCAGTTAATTGGTTATAACCACTTGGACTTTAGTAATTAAGTGATAATAATTTGTTTTTTCCATGTTCTTGTTTCCACTTTCTTACCCCACTACTATCACCTTATTACTAAGCTGTAATAGAAAGTGTGACCAGTTTCTCTTTTTTCATCAGCATCTTTTTTGAAAAAAAAAAATATTTTTTTTAAGTTTGAAAATAATACCAAGGTGTTCAGTTTGTTCCAGTTGGTGAGAGGATACAATTCCTGAGATATATATGGTGTTTTTTGAACTTTTTGGAAAAATAACAGATTGGATGGTCAATGCCATGCTCATCCTCCTGCAGAAGCACTGCACCAGCCCCTAGAGCACTGGCGTCCGTCTCAAGCTTGAAAGGACGTGTGAAATTAGGAGCGGCAAACACAGGAGCACTGCAGAGGAAAGCTTTGGCTGCCTCGAAAGCAAACTGACATGTCTCTGACCACACAAAGGGTGACTTGGGGCTGGCGAGACTTGTTAACAGGGCTACTACATCAGAGAAGTTTTGGCAGAATCCCCGGTAATAACCAGCCATGCCTAGAAAGCGAAGCAGTTCACGGTGCGTTTGAGGAGCTGGGGAATTTAATATCGCCTGCACGTTAGCGGCAACTGGGAGGACTTGACCCTGTCCTACTCGTTTACCCAGGTAGGTTACAACAGCCTTCCCAAACTCACATTTAGCCAAGTTCAGTGTCAGAGGTATTCCACAAGCGGTCAAATATTTCACTGAGGGTTTTGATGTGTTCAGTCCAGGTGGATGAATAGGCAGCTCATCCAAATGCACTTCACAGTTACTGACCCCACACAAAACGGTGTTCATCAGTCGCTGGAATGTGGCTGGGGCATTTCTTAACCCGAACAGCTTTACAGTGTATTGTAACAAATGGTCAGGTGTAACGAAGGCACTGATTTCCGATACACGTTTGGTTAACGGGACCTGCCAGTACCCTTTAAGGAGATCAAGCTTGGTCACAAATTTAGCTGAGCCGACACGGTCGACACAATCTTCCATGGTTCGGTTTTGTAATGGCATCTACTTTTCAGTAGTCTGTACAAAAGCGTGGAGTTTGATCAGGTTTTGGAACAAGCAGTGACAGTGAGCTCCAGGAACTATTACTGGGAAGAGCAAAGCCATGGTCAAGGAGATCTTGACTTCTTGCTGCATTATGGCACGCTTAGTGGGATTTACCTGGTACGTATGCTGCTTTATTGGTTTGTGATCGCCCACAACAATATCGTGACTCAGCACATTTGTTTGAGTGGGAATGTCACCGAAAAGAGCTGAATAATTTTTAATGAGCTCCCGGACATCAGACTTGGCAGGGTCAGACAGATGTGCTAAATAGGTATCTAAGTTAGCCAAGATTTCAGAATTTCTCAGACACGCACAGGAAACAGCTGTGCCTGTCATCCAGCCCATCATCGCGGGGATTATACAGGGTCTGAGAGACGGACACCAAAGAAACAGATGAAACAGCAGGAGACAGACCAGAGCATTCACGACCAACATATGCTTTCAGGATGTTGATGTGACAGATGCGACTTTTCTTCTTACGGTCGGGGATTAGCACAACATAATCTGTTTCACTCAGTTTGCGCTCCACGACATACAGACCAGAAAACTTTGCCTGCAGAGGAGAACCAACAACGGGCAAGAAAACCAACACACGGTCACCTGACTGGAAGGTCCGTGCAACAGACTTTTTATCAAAATTGGTTTTTTCACTTTGGCCTGAGCCTTTGCAAGCACATCATGGGCAAAATTGCAGGCACTGTGCAGCCTCTCTCTAAGCGAACTAACGTTGTCCATAATGTTTCCTTTGGGACGATGCCTATCCGAAAGGAATGTCTCTTTCAGAAGATGTAACGGACGTCACACGGTGTGGCCAAAAACTAAATCAGCTGGACTGAACCCCAAAGACTCCTGGCATGTCTCCCTGACAGCGAACAACAGTAGTGGCAACCCCTCATCCCACTCACGGCGTGACTCAGTGCAGAACTTGTGAAGCATGATTTTCAGGGTTTGGTGGAACCTTTCTAGTACACCCTGACTCTCTGGGTGATACACGCTGGAAGTGTGATGTTTAACACTGAGCTCTGTCAGGAGATGGGCAAATATTTTGGACATAAAATTTGTGACCTGATGTGTTTAGGGAGTCCAAAGGTAGACAAGAACTTAACGAGCGCTTCCACAATCCCATGGGTTTTAAAGGAGCGCAAGGGAACGGTCTCAGGATAACGAGTGGCAGCACACATCATGGTGAGGAGGTACTGGTTTTCAGATTTTGTTTTTTGAAGAGGACCGACACAATCAATAATAACATGCTCAAATGGTTCCCCAACAACTGGGATGGCTTTTAACAGAGCGGCAGGAATCACCTGATTTGGTTTGCCTGCGAGTTGGCATGTATGGCACGAGTGACAGAATTTTAATACATTGGATTTGAGACCGGGCCAGAAGAAGAAACAGAGGACACGGTTGTAAGTCTTTGCGATTCCCAAGTGACCGGACATGATGTGGTCATGTGCTAAGCTTAAGGCCTGGGAACGGAACCGCTGTGGAATGACGATTTGCTGCACAAAGTCATATGTGCACCCAGAACTGGGAGTCCAGTAGCACGTCAGCATACCATCCTCAACAAGGTAAGATGCAGATTTTTCACACTTAGGTTCCTTTACATAAGACCAACAGGATGACACATTTTTGTCATCTTTCTGGGCTTCTATAAGCTTCTCTCTGTCTACAGAGAGCGCCGTGGCTTTCTCATCAGGCTGAAGCTCTACTGAGACAGGGATGCTTTCACAGTTAGGTAGTGAGCTTGCTGGATCTGAATCACTCATGAAAGAGTCGCTAAGATCCACTAAGTCTCCGAGTTTGAGTGCCTGTGCACGCGTCACAGCACACACAGGAAACAGAGGAATGGAGTTTTGTGTGGCACGATCAGAAACACTTGTGTCTATTATTTGTGTTTCGACTACATCAAGCGATGGAAAAACTTTACAGCCAGCTAGATCGTTTCCAAGGATGATGTCAATACCCGCGACCGGTAACTGAGGTCGCACAGCGATTTTAAATTCGCCTGACACTAACTGCGATGACAACTGAACGAAGTGTAATGGCACACGCACCATGCACATTTTAACTCCCCATGCTAACACATCTGCGCCACAATAGGATTGAGCTGAAAAGGGTAGGACACCACCACGAATGAGAGACTGTTTAATACCAGTGTCACGCAAAACACTGACAGGAACTCTTTTCTTCTCCCACTAAAGAAACAAAACCTTTTGACACAGAAGGCTTGAACTCTTCATCTATTTTGTCACCTTCAGTTTCAATCACAGCTACATCATCTAATCAGTGAGGTTTAGTTTATAGAAGATTTATTGGGGAAGGAGATTTAACCTTCCTGGACTGTTCTTTTCTCTTAAGAATGGGACAGGCAGCGACGAGGTGTCCGTGCTCATGGCAATAGTAACACTCTCCGTTTTCAGTGGCTGCAGTGGTGATACGATGGGAGTTTTTAGGAGACCCGTTTTTTTGGGCTAACTGAGCCTGGTGTGTTGCGAACAGGAGATGAAAGCACACCTTTGTGTGTCAGTGTAAACTCATCAGCCTGTACAACAGCAGCAGCAAGCGTTGTAACCTTTTGTTCATTTAAATAGGTTACCACTTTTTCTGGGAGTTGATTTTTGAACTCTTCCAATAACACCAGCTCACGCAAATCATCTAAGGTTTTTACCTTCGTAGCCTGACACCATTTATCAAACAGAATCTTTTTCTCCCTTGCAAACTCCACATAAGTCTGGGTGGCAACTTTTTTAAATTCCTATACTTTTGCCTATAAGTTTCTGGAACAAACTCGTATGCACACAGGACAGCAGCTTTCACAATGTCATAATTTAAAATGTCCTCAATTGAAAGCGCTGTGCATACATCTTGAGCTTTACACACTAGTTTGCACCGGAGTAAGAGAGACCGTACACTCTTTGGCCAGTGTAGTGCACCTGCAATGCACTCAAACACTGAAATATGATTCTACCTCAGATTTTCTAAAAGCTGAGACTAATTTCATGTGCCTACTTAAATCAAAGCTGTCTTCTGGCTTAGGGGATGGTGACTGAGGGGCTGACCAAGGGGTAGAAGGACTGGCAGATACAGCGGCTCCCCGCTTCCACGTCCAACTGCTGCTTTTTTAACTCCACCTCCTTTATGCGCAGCATTAGCTGCAGCTCCTCAGCAGAAAGCAGAAGCGCCAGTTTGATGAGGGAGATTTTTCAGTGGGGCAGGAATACTTGCAACAGCTCCCAGCTCAACTCCCTCTGCAGGAGTTGGCTCACCAAACAGACCCCTTTCACGCAACTTTGCACACAGGAGCTCTTTCAGCTCTTTTTTCTTTACATTTAATGGCACAGGCACATCAAAAAAATTTGCAATGAGTATGAGGTCTTCCTTCTTACATCTGTTCATTTTGTCCTCAGTTGGACTTGTAGTGAAGTCCTCCAATTTAAACTCCATACTGCCACCCCCTCACACAAGAAAAACTGCCAACCAGAAGAGCAACAAAGGACAAAATGCTGAACTTACCCAAGACGACGACGGCAATGAACAGAGAAGGAATGGATGAGCCCCCAGTTCATGTTACATCCCGGCCTAAGGGTTTCTAATTTTCCCTATTCTTCCCTAACAGAAAGTAAAAGCAAACAAAGGACAATTCTCTAACCTAAGTTCCTACCAAAAAACATGAGAAAAAGGGTTTTCAACAAAAAAGGGTTTCTCACTCCTACTGAACTGCTGCAATATATACAGTGAATAAGAATTTACAAGGAACATTTACAACAACTATTTACAAAAATGCTCTTAGCCCAACGCAAAGATATCTGAATTACAAGTAGCTCACACTTTACAAAAAGACCACCGCTCAGGATTCTCACACAAATACTCAGAACTACAAACAACCACCTGGCTCTTTGTTGGGTGTAGAGGAGACAAGGAGAGAGGGGCCAGGTGGCTGTCAGCTGGAGGTTAAGAGGCTACTGCATTCAATCATCCAATCCAGACTTCAGGAGCTTGTTTGAATCAGCCAATCAGCAGTCTAGCCTGTTTCACCAGCCACCACACAGACACACCCACACACACATACACCAGTGGGAGGAGCCACACATCAAAACAGGCAGCATGTGATCACAAACCACAACAATTCATTGAATCATAACAAATGTTAGACATATGCAAAATCTACATTTTTGACCTTCCTGACAATGCTACACTCACGCATAGAGTGTCAGTATAGTACTAACTGTGAAACGAGGTGAGGTTAGTCTGAAAGTTGATAACACTGTTGCCACTTTCCTTTTAGCAGAATAAAGTGACACACAGGATATAGCTTGACAAGGGCGAGAGTTTAACACTCTGAAGTCATACAACAGAAAACACTTTGTTCTTGTACTTTTTAAAGTAAGTCCTACTTCAGATCCTGACAATCACTGTATGGAATAACTGTTAAAAGTCAATTTCTGGCTGTCACTGTTATCAAGGGACACTGGCTTCCAATGTAAATCCACACTAATAAAATTCCTTTACAAAACAGCTGGAAACAAATCTATTCAGACATGCATTTGGGTGATGGTTGTGGGTTTTGTGCTGTTTTACTTGATCGAGGTGTGTTTATTTGACCGTGGTTTTAATACCTTTGTAAAGCACTTCGTGACAGGTTCTTTACTTATTTAAACATAACATGTTTTACAGGAGTTTCAGTTTGACCTACCCTTAAGTCAGCAGTTTTGGACACCCACCAGTACCTTGTTATTTTCGTTGTTTGTTTTTATTTCAACATTTCCACATAAATTACAAGATTTCTGTAAAACCGAATGCCAGTACCACTTTGAGATTGAGTTTACAGTTGAGTTTAAATGTTTTCAATTTTAGAGGTGTCTGATCTGATATGTCTGATGAATGAACAATGTTACCCAAAATTTATTTGGCAGTGAGAATATTTGCAGCCTTTCAGTAAGTAGTCTCATAAATAAAATACACTATATACAGTAAGTAAATACAACAGCGCAGGGCAGCACCTGTTCACACACTAAAATATCATTGATTGGTTTTTTTTGTACTAAATTGAAGACTGGATGTTTCTGGTCAGTGCTATGCAACTCTCAAACTTAATGCCACCGACCAATTAAATGTTCCTCATGAATGTACAAACATTTGTCTGTTTTTGTTATTATTTACACTTTTTATTCAGTTGGAGCAGGAACCCAGAATGAAAGCAGCTTTAGCGTCACAAGCTGAGGTGTATAAAAAGTTCCCTTTGAAGGAGAGTAATTTGTTTTATTTAGACAACATGCTGCTGCAGGAAAAATGAATCATATGAAAAATGTATGGACCTTAGGTCTCTTAGAATTACCTGCCAAAATGTTTCATGACTCATAATATGCAAACAGCTGAAGGGTAGGTATATTCAGTATTGAGGTGCTCCTTAGCATATACTAGCCAAAATAAAACTAGAAAGCAAGTATTAGTCAATTAGTCACTCAATCAATCATGAGCTTCACGTGAAGCTATCAGTGTCTTGGTGTTCTGTCCTGAACAAACTCTCTCAGTATGTGATTCACACTTACTTCTTGTCCTTCTTCATCGATATGTTCTTGTGCTTCTGTCATACTGCTGTGCACACAATAATCACTGATTTTGAGTTCATTCTTGAGGTTAGTAAACAGATCAGACTTTTACTAACAGTAAAATAAAAATGTTCTGACAAAGGAACTGAAGAGAGCGGGTTGTATGTTTAGATGTAGATAAACTGTGACTCTGAATTTGACAGCTACCTGTGTGATATCTGGAGAAGTACATTTTGTGATTTACTGTTGCTACCTAACCTGTCTTTGTAAATGCATAACTCTGACAACAAACTCCAGATTGCATTAATTCTCAAGCAGACTTGCAAATAACAGTTTTACCAGTTTTTAATGGCCTGTGACTGCAAACTAAGTTTGTCTTTTGTACTCATTGTGAAGCAAACATCTGGATCCTGATTTCCTTGTTTTGCTGCTTTAGCTTTTATGAGTGGTCACTCATTATCAGTGATGGGAATAACGGCGTTATTAGTAACGGCGTTACTTTTTTCAGTAATTTGTAATCTAACTAAATACTATTCCTATCGCTACAACGCCGTTACCGTTACCGTTACTAAGAAGAAAACACGGTGCGGACGCATTACTATTTTTTCACTCCACAGACGGTTGAAGCTGTCTTCAGCTTACCGGGAGCTGGGGGAGGGGACAATCACATGAGTGCCGCTGATTGGCTGAGGAAGAATAAAGTAGCCATGTTAAACCAATCACATGACCACTTTAAGATGACATAGCAACAAGATGCTATATACCAGTTTTAAATTGTGTTGATCGGCCACGAAAAACCAGAGTCATGATAAAAAAATATGCGCGGTGTTTTTTCCTGAATATGATCGTCACGTTTACTGTCTAAGGACAGCGATAACAAGCACTCTCTGCTTACAATAAAAAAAAAGAACAAAGAAAAAATACCCCTTTCCTATTGGTGGAAAAATATACCATGTCGACCAATCAAAAAATGATATGGCAACACGGCATTTCGTTGGTTCGGAGGAGAGGGAAGTTTTAGGAGTGACGGCGAGAGAGAGAGTTTTGTGATGTTTAGCGTGTTTGGAGTGTGTAGTTAGGGTTAGGGTCTCATAGTGGACAAATAATTTGTGTGGCATCTTATTTGATGCAGAACGCCTGATTGTTCTGTAAATAGTTTGAAATGGTTATAAA
>VVHJ01032233.1:13372-31253 GCA_015107715.1 Tylochromis polylepis
AGCTCTCTCATACATGCCACAATGAGTTTCTACAGTTTGTTGGATCAAAGCCATACTGACAGTGGGACGAAAAAAAAAAAGAAAGAAAAAGAAGCCCTTAGATACAGTCCTACGTGCTGAACCACATCAGCTCAATGACTCACACTGTGCAGCCTGTTAGCTTGAGCCACTTGTTCCTGATACAGTACATCAATAACATGACTCAACAGTGTCTATATGCACAGACACATGGGCTGGCCTGATAAGAAGCAGGTTAGATGCAAACGTTTCCTCAGGCTGAGGCACAGAAAAATGAGGAGATTTAAAAAAACCTTCTCTACTACACAGAAATATCTATAAGGCAGAAACTGAAGTACTGGTTAACTGGTAAGAAGAAAAGCAGCCTTTTAAGGATCCTTTATAAAATGGTAGTATACAGCAGTTTAAGGGAGACATTCAAAGAAAATAGGTCCAAATGATGCTGAGACATCAAGAAAGTCCGTTATAAACATACAACTCAACTTGAAAAAGGCACTTGAACCGAATATGGAGGAAGACTACCTCTGGCTACATTCTGATGCCTCGTTTGAACTGGTTGATGTCTTGAAGCGGCTGTGGTTTTACATGACAGGGTGGTTATTTTAGGGCAAATGTTACGCTAACAAACCTTTCAGAGAGTAAATAATAAAGAAACAAGAGAACCACGGGTGTTTTTTTCAGATAAGACAAAGTAAATGGACTGTAGGATAGCTAAGGCTCAAATCCAGCATTTCAGTACTGTCCCATAATGTAATTGTAAAAACATCAAGTCAAGCCAACTGCAGTTGTTTCTGTTCCGCTTTCATACTACATATTAAAGTGTTGGTTGCGTTCACACCTACCACCGGCTGTGGTAGGTGTGAACGTTGTAGCAGTGTTGACCATATAGAAAAACCAATTGATAAGGTTTTTCTATGTGGTCAACACTGCTACAATGTGAACATGATTCCTAAAATTAGTATATAGCATAGAAGAGGAACACACTGACTGTGTTGACCAACTGGACAGCTGTGGCCACAATAAAAAGTCACACAGTTTAGTCAAACAGGTTCAATCGATTATTAAGAGTACAACTTTAAATATTTAAAACACATTTCTCCATGTTCTTTGCCTGGATTCTCCTACCTAATGTATTGCCATATTCACATTTTTTTTTAAATTGTGCTTTTACAATAACGCTAGACTTTCTTTACACAAAGTTTAAAGGAGCTCTTCTCTGTATGTTTACTTACAAGATCATTTACAATTCTGAATGTTCTTTGTGCCACTAATTAAACATTTTCACGCAATAAATAATTAAGGAGGCAAACATGTTTCATAGACTATTTGAACTCAGTGGTCCAGTACAGCAAAGTCTGTCCAGATCTGATCTGAGACAAAGTGTTGCAACTCCAGATTTGTAATACAGCACTGTATTTAAAGTTCCAGCTCTCTGCTTTAAAGGTGTTTGATGGTCTTTATAACTGTAATGGCTGAAATAATTTTTCATAGACAGCCAAAAAACTTTAGAGAATGTGTAGCAAGCCTTTAGTAAACTTGCAGTCAAAGCAAACTATGAGCTTTGTGAGCTAAAGAGTTGAATTTTTATCATTACTGGTAGGCAAATAACTTGACCTGAGTCCAACTAAGCAGGTGCTGTATTTGTACAGGCAAACTTACAGAACCCTGCAAAAAGGACTGTGAATAAAAAAAAGCGACAATTAGCCCCCATATTACTGGGTATAAATGTGAAACCTTCAAATTAAAGCTTAAAGTTGGTACTTTAATCTAAGTGTTTAGTTTCAATGTGCTGCATTACAAAGCCAAAGCTATAAAGTATCACTGTCAAATCAGACTGCACTTTATATTGCTCATTTGTTATTCTATTACAATTTTTGATTCCATATACATATATTTTTACCTAAAGATTTAACAATTTAAAATAATAAACTACTACTGTTCTGAGTCCACGACAGAACGATCAACTTAGCAGCATTCATGGACTTTCACATGCTTACAAATGGCACAGTCCATCTTATCACCACATCTACTTATTCTCCAACTGAGCAGTCTGCAAAATGGCCAGTCCAGGAGGTGAGAACTCAGACTCGTTGTGTTAAGGTTTTAGATGGCTGGACTGCTCAAAAGACATTTTGAGCGTGACCATTGTCATTATTACAGTCAACTGATGCAATTCAGCAAATGAATGTCGAAGAACTAAGGACAATTTGTTTAGCTGCGAGGTAATACTGGGACTGAAGGCATCAGAGGGTTGCTGTTGGCACATCAGCTGGTGGAAGCCCGAGCTGCGACAGGTTGGCTGGAGTTCACCGTGGTGGGGAAAGAATGGGATTGAGCTAGAAGTTGTAGTTTAAATCTAAGCAGGAAAGCCATCAGGAGAGGGTGTCTCTGTTGGCCCTCTTGTCAGAAATTAGTGTGAGCACATTCACTGTGTCCTTAAGTAAAGAATCGAAGATGCTGTCTGCTAGCTGCATTTTGACAAAGAGCTCGTCCTCGTCATAGTTGACCCACTGGGCCTCCTCCTCGTGGAGTTCCTGAACCTGAGTGAGAGAGAGAGAGAGAGAAACTGGTTTTACTACAGAAGCACAGTGACTGACAGCTGTCCCTATTACAAAGAATTAAGAATATATAGCAATGTGATAATCTTACTACTACTATGTAAAGTAGTCTGAGGTGACAAACACTGTGACTGGTACCATAAAAATAAAAGTGAAATGAAACATCAGAGACATTTCATGGAGCAAAGATAAAAAGTTAATGTTCTGTGTTTATGTAAAAATCACCTGTGTGCTGTTATTCTAACACTGGGAATGCACTGACTGAATGTGGTTACTGGCCTTGTTGACTCATTCCTACATACAAGAGATTTATGGATGGCAGTAGTTGGTTTATCTGTTATCCTGGCTCAACATTAAAACACAGCATGATAAAGAGCTGAAAGACTTTACAATAATTTCTTTGCTTTCTTGGTACAAAGAGGGAATAAATAAATTAAAAACAAATAAAATAACTGTTTGTTTTAAATATCTGCCCAAAACCTTCATCTGAGCACAGCTACCCATCTGGAACGCTTTCTATCAGGAGTCATTTCCATGGAGCTAAAAGGTTCCACTGTTTGTGTTTCCACTTTGGCAAAAACTGATAAAGATTATTATCAAGTTAGCCTGCTCACACGGCTGTTACACATGGGACCGTGGAAAGGAAAATCTGTTCTATATTCTCTCATCATAAAAACTTCAGTCTTACTACTACCCCCCCCCAAAAAAAATTCTCTTTTAACACACGTGTCTGTGTGACGGCCAGTGCACAAACAAACACAAAGCAGCAACAGTGGACACGCTGCTCATAACCTGCTCTTTGGTAACAAACTGCACCTCTCCACAGAGAGCTGGACCATAGCTACTGTAAAACAATCAGTGAGTCACAATGTCTTTATTAAAACCACTCCCTCACTTCATTTTTTGGCTTACTCAACCACTAAAGCAAAAATCTCTACACTTAAATCTGTGCCACAAAAATCCCTCATTAATCAATTTTAACATCTTATTCCACTCTTTTCTACTTATTCTATCTGGTTTCAGATAGGCACCATTTCAAAAAAAAAAAAAGCAAAAAAAAAAGCAGGAAACTATGTGGTTACCCTCTCAGAGGATAACCAAATTTTTGTATGTTCCCGTCAGGTTAATCCCCTAATTTTAGATTGCAAAATGAAAATGCAGACCCCTAAAACTAGGAAGCTCTACTTCAGGGCCCCTAAAAGTAGAGGCCCTGAGAGTAGAACTGCCCCTAAAAGCTACTTTTAGGGGCCCCTATTTTCATTTTGCAATCGAAAACTAGGGGATTAACCTGGTAGGAACATACAAAAATGGTTTGGGCTTTCCAAAAACCATCTGACAGTTCCTGCTGTGGAAAATGGCTTATTTGGAGCATTTCTTCTGCTAAAAATTGCTCCTCTTCTCCAGAGACATTCAATGAACCTGCACAACCTGAAATAAACCATCACAGTACGAGGCTTTTCAGGCAGATTATGTTCAGCCTTCATATAATTTAATAAATTGTTAAAGACTCTAATCTGCAATGCATGTTTTCTTAACTTTAACAAATCCCATTACTTCTTTAAAGCGTTACTGCTATTTCGTGGAAATAAAATCATTTCTCATAGTTCAAAATTTGCTATTTGGGTTTACTTTAAAAAATTACAAAGGCAACACATGACTGATATCTTATATAAACACAGATGCTCTATTTTGGCCACAGAGAAATGCAAATGGAATTCTGGGGCCTACCAGTATGTGATCAACTCTGTCCCGCTTCTTTCTTCCAAACTTGAGCATCTTCTGCCAGTCGTTCTTCTGGTTCTGGTCTTTTGTCAGACCATAAAGCTTCAGTACTTCTTCTGTGATGAATTCCTGAGCAACAGCATAAGGGGGACAAAAATAACATGTTAGGCACAATGCTGGATTTGAGTCACTGTAAAATCTTTATTAATAATTTGATGATTTGGTGGTCAAAGGCCACTGTGACATCACAAAAAAATAATGCTCATAAAAACAATTATAGAACATAAGGCAACTATGAAACAATTTCACAAAAATGTATTATTTTATAGTCAAAAAGATCAACAGTCAACATCATTGTCACTGTTCAACACTGTAACAGTTTCTCTCAGTGTTGCTGGCATCGGTCTTTTAGCACTTTACCTGGATTTTCTTGATGTCTCCTGGTGTCCTGACTTTGTGAAATGAAGAGGACTTGACTCGACGTGGTTTGACCCATTGAGGCTGATTAGTATTAGGGTCTTCAGCATATATCTCCTGAAGGATCTCCCACGTTAAGTCATACACAGCCTGAGAAAAGACCAGAGATAAAAATATGAAGTATTGAATCAAATTTACATAAATACAGCTTCTCAAGTAGAATAACCTCAATTTACGTGATTTAGCCCAAAGCTAAGCTTCCTTTGGCTTAGTAACACTGCTGCATGACAGTTTTAAAACTACACCCAGTGAAAACTCACACATGACTGACATTTTCACTGGGTCTAGGCTTCTTATTTTTACCTTTCTGTAGCTGCGAACGGACAGTGACTCCTGGTCCTGGGTGCTGTCCTCTTTACCAAGGTATTCTTGTGAAGGTTGTGGACTTGGGAGTTGTCCATGAATCAGTGTTCCCTTGTTCCCAAGGTCAAAGCTGTCCCAGAGCTCCTGTGTGGCGGCATGGACCATCTTCTCCACCTCTACAGCTGAGTGCGGTACCACCATGGCAGGCTGCTCAGGTAGTTTAGGAGGCAAGGGGAGAGGCAGCTCAGGTCTAGGTGGTGTCTTTACCTGGGGTTCTCCACCTGATGATGAACCCATTTCCCCCATAGCTGGGCCAACCAATGAGCTAGACCTCCCAAATCCTGCTCCCAGCCGTGCCTCTTCCTCTTTGAGTTTCTGCTGTTTCCGACGGGAGCTAAGGCCAAAGTCTTCATCAAACCAGTCCTGATCATCACCGAGGTCATCGAGCAGTTCACGGCTCAGTTCCAGCTCTGCTAGACGCTTAGCGAGCTCTTCTTGACCACTGGCTCCCAACACTGGACTCTCCTGTTTTGAAATAAATACATAAATAAAAATAAAGGACAACATCAACATCATGCTTATGTTCAATTTTAGATTAGCACCTTTGATAAATATTAACATCTAATTGCAACATCACACCACAAGACCTATAATAAGTTTTGGTTTTGCATTTTAGTCTCAAAGAGTTATTTTCTTTACAAATGTTTCAGACACAAAAGGCTTTCAGCACAGACCCCCAAATTCAGTGAAGTCTGTCAATATAAAGTTGGACTTTGGCTGAACAAATCCAAAGAACAGGGTCAAATAAACAAATCACTATCTTGGTGTCATCACTGCTAGTGGTTCCTTATTACAGTTTAGCTGACTACTTTGATCTTAATAATACTACTACTAATAATAATGATATTATTATTATTATCAATTATTTTTTATTTTTAACTCATTAAAAAAAAAGCAGAAATAAAATAATCTGCTATTAAACTGTTAGAAATAGACTCACCGATCGGTTACATAATTCAGGAGAGGACAGTTCCTCCTTTTCAACTGGTAGAAAGAAGGGTAGATCATCTTTTTGATCCACTGTAGATTTCCATTCTTTTTCTTCTTCTTCAGCATTTTCACCAAACAGGTCTCCATTCTGGTTGGCAGCTTCAATCTTCTGCTCTTTTGCCCTTTTAATTTCAGCACACTGTTTAAGAGCGTCTTTCACAAAGTTGTTGACAAGCCTATCTGCAACCGTTTCCAGCAAATCCATGCCCTTTTCTTTACTCTTAACATCATGTGACTCTATGTCTTCTTTTTCAACAAGGGCTGTAATCTCCTTTTTGGTCTCCATCACCTGACCTGTTTTATCCAAGTCAGAGATGATGAGAGTGTGTGATGTATCTTCAAAATTCAACATTATGTCCTTAATGATCCCATCAGAAAATTGATGCTTAGATTCTTTGTGATGTTGTGAATTGAGGTGGGGTCTGTCCCAATGTGGATCCTGGCTCTTGAGAACAGATCCATCCATTTCCTTATTATCATTTGACCCAGTCTCCTTATGAGAGGTCTGCTCATTTTCCCTGTTAAGATTTTCTTGCATTTGGAAATTGCTCTCATCTGTTTTAGGTTCATTTCTATCTTTATCTGACAAGTCATCAAAGAATGAGTCCTCATCTTCTGTGGTATCGGTGTAGAGCTCAAACTTGTCTGGGAGGTGTGTGATTTTGTCTGGTGGAGCAAATATACCATGGCGCGCTTCACACTCAAAGTATACTACTCCATCGTAAGTGCCATTGTTGCTCCCTTCAGACTTGTCTAACTCCACACCTGCCCAGAAACCATTGGCGAAGCTGGTTGGACCTTTGAATCTTAAAGTACCAGGCTGAACGCCACCAACAAGAACTCTGTCTCCAATGTAAAAATCCGGCATTTCATCTATAACAGGAGAGAGGGGGACCTGCAGAGAATAGATGGTTTGTGAGTGTCTGGAATTAATGCTTTCATTGTCCTGTTTAAAATCTACTGTCTGCTTATTGAGATCCAGCAGTCTTCCAGATTTATGGCTAGGCACACTAATGCCAGAATGGTAACTCAGATCCTCAGCTATTTCTTCCTCTACAATTTCATCTGGGCTGTCAAATGCCAGGGCCCTGCTAGATGTGTCTTTTCTTGAACTCTTGATTTTATGGGGGGAAACGTGGGAGGTTTGAGACTCAGCCTTGGAATTATGATGTTCTTCCTTGGATGAAGAATCCACTGATGACTCAAAATCATTGTGATAACCATCTGCTATTGGAGAAGCCTCAGTATCTTTTATGGAAGCCTCCTTAATTGAACCAAAAGATTCTGAGTCCGGGGATTGGAACTGGTCAACAGATGCAGAGCTGTAGGTTTGAATCGGTGAGGTTTTGAGGTCTGCTGCAACTGAATGTGGCTGACTAGAGGCAATAACGCCTGGCTGTAAAGGTTCCTCTACATCAGATACTTCACCTTGCTTCATCTGATTTCCCTGTTCAAGGCTAACAGTTGATGAATGTTGTTGTTCTTCATCCACAGAAGAGGAAACATATTTAGATGTAGGCAACCTCTCCTGAGAGTCAAGTCTGTCTTCATTTTCCAGTTTTAGAAGATGCTGAGTTTGTTCATCCTCAACTCTGGAGCTCATTTCCACCTCCAGCTCTTCCTGAATATCAGATCTGTAATCAGACACAATATTCTCATCTGCATATTCTGACTTGTCTTCTGTGGAGTGTTGCCTAAAAAGATCTTCTGTAGACTGATGATTCCTCTGTCCTGGGGTTGGACTTTCTGGGCTGCTGGATATTGCCACACCCAGAGTGACTCTTTGAGGAGCATCAACAGACACGTTTTCAGGCACTGAAGTAGATCTACTTAGATCTGGCTTAGGAAAGGCATCTGTCATAAGAGTGGGGAGAGCCACATTATTACTGGAACATATTTGTGAAAACACATTTTGAATAAACACTTCACGTAATTATTTATTATAATAAAGTATTTATTATGATGACTTTAAAACACTCACGATGATCTAATGATGCATCAATTTGTGTCCTTCCAGAATCTGAGATTTTGATGAGTTCAGACCTGGGAAACAAGCATTCATTTTTAACTGCACACCATTCATTTTAAAATTAAATGCGGAGTACAAAAATATTATTTTATGTTTATAGATATTCTCTGTACCTGTGTGAAGACGGAAGCTGCTCTAAAACAGAGTTGGACTCGTTGATCTGGGAGTTGGTATCAAGTGTTGAATCTGGCTCCTTGTTGAGTTCTGCCTTAGTTTTCTCAATGAAGTTGTTATAGTTCTGTAAAAATTTAAAAAAAAAAAACATGAGAATGATAGTAGAGATAGGGTCTATAGAAGAAAAAACAATTATTCAAAGTCTATCTGGATGTTTACATGTGGTGCACATCTATAACCATGTTTACCTCTAGCTGTTTCAGTAGACTCGCCTCCTCTGCCTTCAGTCGCTCCTTATGTCGCTTCTTCTGCTCCTTCTTTAACTGGTAGGCCATTAACTTACGTTTTTTGAGTTCTTCCTTGAGGGCCTTGATACGACTCTCTATGTCACTCTGGCCTGAAATAGTTTCTAAAGAAAAATGTACATGACAAATCACAGCTACAATGTGAAAATGGTGCCAGACCTCTGATTAGCAATCCAACAATCCAACCTTTAGCCCACTCAAACACAAACCCATTTCTTTGGGGATTACTGTACATTTTCTTTACCAGGAATGTGTAAAATACTCTTTTCATAAACACAATGAACAAAAAGAATATTGAAAACATTTAAAGATTCTAAAAGTGACCTGAAAATGAATAAAGCACATTCAGCTACAACACTAGGCCAGCACAACAGTTTTCACTGGTATGATAAAGTGCAATGCAAAGAGTTCCCGTCTCCTATCACACAGTTAAGCTTGTTAGGGAGTAGGGAAGTGGTTGCATAATGCATTTCTGGCATCATCACATTATTCCTGCCTACACAGCGCCAGCAATATAGCTGCATTATGTCAGCTGTATGCTTTACCCATCCTTTCATCTCCAAGAACTGTCGGGAAGAATTTTACACTCCAAAAACGTTACAATCGCAGCATGGGTTTGCACATGAGTAACTCACCAGACTGTGTGGCCCTTGGAAGGTCGGTGGGCTGAGTGCAGGGGCGGGCAGGCGTTCGGGAGGTGGAACGGAGCTGCATCTTTGTTTTACTGCTGCCCTCTGAAGGAGATGCAGCAGGGCTGTGGCTGCCTTCAGGGGCATTAGACTAGATGGGAAGAGAGAGGAATACTACTTCAGGACATGACACATGACATCACAGTCAAAAGATGGTATGCTTATATTAATATTTTACAGTCAGGTAAATTAAGTAAGGCTTAGAGAACCCTTTTCCTAATCCTCAAGAACTATAACAGAGGAAAAAACACAGCTATAAAGTTCTTTCTAATGTACATTCACAAATGTGTGCTCATTTTGAAACAGGTAAAAATAAATAAATAAAATAACTACAGTGAGTATCAAAGCAATGAGTTGAAACAATAAAATACAAAAAGTTAAAAATACAAAATCCATTACACGCAGTTGACTTGTAGGTGACTGTGATGTTGAAGTGAAGTCCTGGGTGTAATTTCCAGGGCTGCCCTCGACAGAGGCCAAAGTTATCTCAGAGACTGAGGCAGGTACAGCTGGTCCCTCCGTGTGTATACTGGACTCGGGTGTCACTGATGAACAGTCGCCCTCGCTAACATCCTCTGAAAATTAAACAAATGAGCATTGTTATTTTAACGAGCAAACACAGATTTTACTCTTACTCCCAAACTACGTTGTGTATTTTTTAATTCCATTTACATTGTTATTTTCACCTTGTAACAGCATGTTCTACCCTTGAAAATAGGAAAATTCTGCAGCTTCACCTTTCTCGCTGTCAGTTCTGGGCTCTGAGCTTTGGCGGTGACTGGGGTGGGAGTTTATATCAGAGATGTCCTTTTCCTGTCCCTCTGACACGTCAAGGTGGTTGTCCCGAGGTGTTTTCTGGTCCCATGCAGCCAGGGCCTCTTTCTCAATCCTACGGACCTCTGCCTCCTCCTTGTCTAGTTGCTGCTTCCACTGTAGCAGCTCTTCAGCGTGGTGACGCCTTTGCATCAGCTGTTGTTCTCGTTTGGTCAGGAACCTACAGAGGTGGATGTTAAGGAAGAAATGGGAAAGAATAAAGTGATGAGGAGAAAGTGGAAGAACGGTTAAAAAAAAAAGATGAGGATGACAGAGAGGAGGTAGATGAAGAAAGAGTTGAAGAGAAGCAGTACAAATACACTGAGCATTAGAAAAGGTTAAATATGACCTCGCAGAAGCAAGCAAACCCAGAATCACCTTGACATTCAGTTATTACAGCAAACTCACCTCAAACTTTTGTCCAGCGCACACAGATTTAAAACACACATCCAACACATGCCCAGAATAATGATCCAAATACAGATATGTACAAGTACCCATTATAAAAAATAAGTGATGAAATGTCACTTAGGAGAAAAGAGGAGAAGGAAAATAATAGTGAAGATGTCAGATTCATGCATCAGGTTCAAACCCAGGGAGCAATAAGCATAGTCTCTCTCTCTCTCTGACACACACACCTCAAACACATTAAGCAGTTTAAATAAGATTTTTTAAAGTCCTAAGAACAGACACTTCAGTCTCTGAGTGTTCCTTGATGTGGCTGTCTGCAATTACTGCACCTCCTGATATATCAGATTAACAACTCAAAGAATAGTTTTGCTGTCTCGTAAAACAAGAAGACTGTTTAATTCTTCAATTCAATGTATACCAGAGACACTAACACATACAAATATCTATCAAAATAAAGTGCAGTCAGGTAGAGCCGTTTTGTAATATCGTCTCCCACAGCTATGGGTGCCATTACAGTGTAGTATTATTTAGCCTTGATCTAATTTAGAAGCCTTTCTCTTGACCTAATTTATACTGATGACAGCCCAGATACTAAAGACCAAGACTGGGGAGATTCTTTAGTGCCTTCCCAAACTCTATTAGAGCCAATGACCATCTGTACTTATTATCCCATCCTATGCAACAGTTACATAATAAAAGCGCTAGTTAAGATTTACTGGGCTCATTAAAGAGATAAACCACTCCATCTCTGGTCTTTTCTCTGAAAACTCCTTTACTTCAATGTCACTGTGTGGTTTCATCTCTAAACATTTTATTTTGATAACTAGGCTGCAGCTCTCAGCTAGAAGCCACAATGTAAAGAATAATTTCCACTGCAAATTTCGGTATTTCATTCCAAGAGGCAAGAAGTAAGGAGGGAAAGAGTTGTAAATTAAACATGACACAAATTGGTGAAATCCCAGTTTTAGGTCTGAGATTCCCATCCGGCAAGGAAGGCTCCTACTAAATAACATAACCTTTGACCATCGCAAATCAAAAGGTTTATATTTCCCAATTTTCCCTAATATTTACTGTTTAACACTTGACCAGTGTGCTTTAATGCCTTCTCTGGTTACACTGGATTTTTTGTCGTGCTGATACCACATATATCAAGAACTAGAAAAAAAATGTGTATCTCAAAGTGAAACTATTAAAAGGTTAGCTTATTTCAGTAAAGCAGCTTTCCTTGGGCACTTTAAGCTTTCATCCAAACTCTGCCCTCACGCAAAACCCCATCCTGAAAGTTACAAACCTTGAAATATCCCACAAAGAACCTCAGACATATCAGCACACATCATTCACCACCCCACCCCACCGAGGTCCCAGTGCCAGTGGATGAGCACAAGTATGTTCCGTGGGGTGGGGGTGGAGTTGAGGCAGGGCAGAGCAGGGCAGGGCTAGGTGCATAGGTAGAGAACACTGTACAGTACCTGACCAACTGGTTGTAGATAAAGAGCTGGAATTTAGGGTGAAGGTTGGGAAGACAGACACTGAGGGAGGCCCAGTGATGGGCCGTGAACACAGAGAAGAAGTAGTGGACAGGAGAACAGTGTCTACAACACACAAGCACGCAACAGACAAAGTCAAAAGAGCCACACAAACGTGGATATGGACATTTACAGCGCACACGCAGACACACGTACAGAATGTAAAGAAAACAGAACAAGACGCAGAGGAAAGAGACAAGCAGAGAGAAAGGGAGAGAGTGATATGAGAAAACGTAGTTTTATCACACCCAAGGTGTCAAGCTGTTACGTTTAAAGCACTTCTTCTCATGCTTTGTAAGAGTCCTTTTTATCAACATTTGACTGAGAGTGTGTGTATTAAGGAAACCTTGGGGGTTTGTCAGGATATCATTACTGGCTAACCTGCTTACTGAGGGAGTTAAATGACAGACTACTCAGTAACTATGACTGTCAAACAAATTAGTGTCAGTTAACACCGTTAGGTGAAGTTATTACAGAGTTGTTACTGGGTATTTTTGGGCTGTAAAGGTGCAATTGCTTTTGCCATTGTTAACAAGACAGCAGATTTGGAGAACAACAGGGAAAAGGTCGTCTAAATGATCCGATTATATTATTATATATTATCTACCTGAACCCTATAACATAATAAAACAAAACCACAGTAAAACCATTCAGATATTTTTTGTTGTAAGCGTTTATTTGAAGAATTGAAGCCCTAAAAATTGCTGAAAAGGGGTGATGGAAGGCTGGTCTGTCACTTATATGCAAATTATAAATCCCAGAACAATTCAGACTTGTTTGCGCCATCTAGATTTGAGAGGCTCTGCAGTCACCTGACCAAAGCTGGTGACTAAGTTTAAAGCTTTAGATGACCTAGAGCTACTCCAAGCCCATGGCCAATATGAGAGTCAGCGGGTGTAATAAAATGTATGGAATACACTGCATATGTATAACTGAATGTTGCAGTGCTAAGGTTAAATGGTACATATAATTATTCCAAACATTTAAGCCTGCATTATCAGTAGGACAGCTTTCTACAAAGTAGCTTATATAAATCTAAACTCAAAGATGTATTGAGGGAGTGTGTGGCTGCTCGTCTAACCTAAAGAGAGCATGGTAATTTCAAAATCCACAACACTTTAAAACAGCAAGAGAAGTAGGCCGAGTAGCAAGAGAAAGATGCCACACTGTTTCATTTAGTGCCAGATAAGGTCTCCCACAGTATATGTATATCTCTGCCTTGAATCCTGTCAAACTAGAATTAAAAAGAAGACATTTATAAACTACTACACCTTTTTTTTTTTTTTTAAATGAAGCTATGCTATCCAAGACTATAGCACTAATGGAGGGATGTCTTTATAGGCACATACTAAAAGCAAAGGTATTCAGATTTGGATCAAAGTAAAACAAAAGTTAAGTTAAAAATAAATAAATAATAAAGAGTATGAATTCTTATCATTCAGTGGGAGGCTTGTCAATAAGGAGACAGCCAAACCCAGTTAATCCATGAAGATAAAATTAAAGTCCTTACTTTTCATCCATGTGAGAGCGCATCTTCTTGAGCTTCTGCATGATGCTGCTAGTCTCACTTCCAGAGACAGAGAGTGAGGGAGAGGGGCTGCGGTTATCATCAGCATGCCTCATATCTGGGGAAGCTGGCTCAGACCCTGGGGTTTCTGATACTGGGGTCTCCTAGAGGGTGATTGACATATGCAGAAAGATTGAGAATTAATAATAAGAAAAGAGCACACCAACATGTTTGGTTAAATGTACGTTTTCTTCCTGTATTTATTCAAGGCTACCTGTCAAGAACAAACCATGACCTGAACTGAAATCTCCTTAATTCACCTGTTCTTCTACAGGAGTTCTAGAGCTGATAAATGACTGAGCTACTTACAGGAGGTGCTTCAATCCCAGCACACTTAAGACGTTCCTTCAGCCTGAGTGTTGAGTTTCTCATCCGTTCAATCTCCTCCTGCTGTTTCAGCAATAGCTGCCTTTCCTTCCTCGCAGCTTTGTTGGCCTCCTGAAGTCGCCTGATCTCAGCCTGAGAAAATGAGCACAGTGAGAGAGAACACTGGTTAGTAAAAAATGGTTAACATCACAGTATTCTGTAAAGCTCCCTCAGTGTTACTGTGTTTTTGCCATCCCCAGTACCTGCTCCTGCTGTAGCTTTAAGAGAAGGCCCCTCTGCTTCTTCCTGATTGGTGGCATTTTGTCATCCTCTCCCTTATCTCTCAGCTTCTTTTTCAGGTGCTCTAGCCAGGCCAGCTCTGTTTTGGTCTTCTCTTTTAGTGCTTTCTGGCGAAGACGCAGCAGAGAGCTCTGGTGCTGCAGTCTTACCTCCTCATCTTTCATGTACTGGCGAACCATGTCCATGGTGAACTGAGAAAAGCTGTCCTGTCCACCAGAGAAGGCTATGTTTGAGTCCTGTGACTGCAGAAGAATGTGAAAATGAGAAGACAGTGAGATTTAAGAGAGAACAAAGAAGGAACAAAAAACCACAAGTTCAGTAAGGAAAAGGTAAAGAACAAGTAAAAAATGATTTTAATTATACAGCTGCATCAAATGATTGTGCTGACCAGTGTTTGGACTTTCACCTTAAAAGAATTGTGCAACCCTGGTCCTGAAACTAATGCGCAGTGATTGGCTCCATCATCCTCCGACTCTTCGTGGTGGCGGGATTTTTTCTCTATAGTTCCCCGGCGATGTGCCTCAGACGGCAGAAGAGAGCGGAAGGAACGCTCTTCTATCTCATCTTCTGTCATGGACTCGTCAAACTTGAGCGAGTACTCTGTGGCCACTGATGTACTGTCTCCTGAAGGGGCAGAGACCAAAAAAAAAACGCAGGTCAAAGGTGGGCATCATGTTTTTAGATTTTCCTCTAACAGTGGTGATATCAACATCTGACTGTTGAATGAATACAGGGGAAAAGAAAAAATGTAAATGCATGTAAAGTTTTTAACTTGTACTTTCACCTTTTTCATCCAGTACAGATGGAATACTGTCACTGCAGATTGAGTCATTTGCTGCTGCTCCTGCTGGAACTTCCTCTTCTATGGAGCCGCTGGCTGCTTCCTGTTTTGGCTTTTTCTCAAGTCCACTATTCCTCCATTTCCCCTCAATGGCCTCTTTTTTCATCTGCTCTCCATGGTTTGATAAGTGATGTGATGGGCTGTGTTGGCTGCTTGAGGCAGATCCACTGAGGGAATGGAAAAAAGCCATATTGAGTGGGTTTGTTTCACTTTGTATTTCTCAAATATAATGAAAAAAAAAAAACTCAGCAGACATGGCGCTGCATAAAGAGATTGGCTGGTACCTGAGGTTTGGTTTCCTAAACGATAGTGAATCAGAATGACTCGGGCTCAGTGAAGACAGGGGCTCCTCTGATCTGGTCCTTCTGTTTGATGGTTCACTCTGAAAGCTGTAAGAGAACCAAGCATTCAGAACAGATTTTAAATTTAGGCCTTAGAGGTAAAAGCTGCATTATGTCAAGTATTTATTATTATTAAAGATGGGCATTGCTGTGAATATTTGAGCAGTTCAATTGTGTGTCCAATAGTGTAAACTCCACCAGTTAAGGCTAGTGTGTCAAAAGTCTGCCGCAACTTTGCACAGTCATGTGATAGCATGAGGTGAGGGGTAATCTTCAATTTGTTTCCCTGCGAAAACAGTTTTGCTTGGCACGCCCATCGCTGTTACGAATGATATGAAAATCAGAAACTGACAGGAAAGTGAGTCTGATTGTTTGGAGTGTACCTGTCAGAGTCTACGTTATCCTGTCGATGCTCCATTGAGTAAGTGTCATTTTCTTTTCTTTGGTCCACTGTGGAGGAATCGGTGGCAACAGGAGGGACAATCACAGTTCCTGACATCTGCGACCGGACTAGTTCTGTCATCTGATGAAGTAAAACACAATACGGCGATCAAATGTATAACTCTTGACTCGTGAATCTTAGGCTGGATGTTATGCTTTTTCTCTTCTTCCACTTATTTTTTCTTTTACTGTTAGTCAACAATCAATTAGCTTTTGTTGTAAAATTAGGACACAGGCTGTTTCCAGGCAGGGAGGAGGGAACTCATTGCTAACCTCTTTGATGTGTCGGGCAGCATCGGCTGTGTACTGCGCTGCCTCGGCCTGTTGAGTCATCATCTTAGTAGCTGATTCCTGGAGGCCTTCCAAAGTCTCTTTCTGAGATGCTGCCAAGGTTTCCTGCAGTTCTATATGAGCCTGTACAAAACCATATACATACATATACATTACACAAACAGAAAAGCTAAGCACTCATATGTTGGAAATTAAAAGGTTATAAAGCAAACGCCGAATCTATTATCCACAAATACATAAAAAGTTTGTTGATTCTTGTGAGCTGATTGTGTGTAGTACCCTGGCCACTCTCTGTCTGTTTTCTTCCAGCTGTAGTTTTGTCTCAAGAGCTTCTCGTTCGGCCTTGATCTTCAACTCGTAGAGCTCACGTTCATGGCGCTGCTGCTTGGCCTGCAGGGCCAAAGTTCACAGAGTAGGTCAATAAAGTGAAATACAGTAAAACAGCAGGTAATATTCTTGTTTTCCCCACAGCTGGTGCTGCAACTAATACAACATTTAGAAATAAAAACAAAGCTTAGAGAAAAAGATATTTAAATACTGACCTGTGTTCAAAACATTAAATCATATTTCATGAGTCAGAAAGATTATAGAAACTAAGTAATTTTTAATCCATCGAAACTTCTGATAGGTAAGCACTAATGGTCACAGCTAATATATATATCATCACATTAGTATTTCATAGGAAACATCTTCTGCTTTACCTTGAGCATTTGGGCCAATGACGCACTCTCCTGCTGTGCCATGGACACACCCATTAACCTTTCCACATCCCCCAACTGTCTGAATGACTCCTCAATTGAGTCCAAGTAATGGAGTTCTGCTGCCATACGCTGCTGCAGGACACCAGGTGAATACTGTAGTTCACCTGGGAGAAAGGGGTGACAAAGGGAGTGAGACATAAATAAAAATAGATAAATAAATACAAATAAATAAGCAAAAAAACTTTATTTTTTACCAGTGGACTTGGTCTCTGCTCTACCACCAGGAGCTAAAGGGCATGCGTTCTGGTTGGTCGCATTTCTCAAAAGCTCATTGGGAGATTCTGCTGTTGGAGGGGACCAGGGGACTGGAGAACTAGAACAGGAAACCAATCTGGACCTGCAATAACAAAGCAATGAAATATCATCAGTATATAGGGTTTGGGGGGTGTGCTGAAATCAGATGTAAATGTAATAGTTAGCAACATGTTTTAATGCATTATTTAATACTGAGAACAGAAGGGGAAGTGGGAAAGGCAGGCATCTGATATTTCACAAATTGTTGCAAAACTGACATTATGAAACTGACATTACATATACAAGTTTTTTTTTTTAAATATATATTTAAATAAGCATTTCAAAATGGGGTTTTAAATATTCACTTGAGCATGTTTTACAGAAATGGTTGCCTATTCTGAAGAACAGGAGCAGAATGGCAAAATGATAAAGAGCAAGACAGCCCGGGTCCTGCAAAGGTTAGAAAGTGAGAAAGCAAAGGCCTGCTGTGAGAGGTCAGGGTTATGAATTATGAATAGTTTTTAAGAAAGGATGCCTAAAAAATAATAATACTTTCTAAATAACTACCAAAAAAACCCAGCAGACAGTGGCACACTTTTTTCCTTTGATCAAAATCTGCATAAATTAATATATAAAAAGAAAATTACAAACAAGGCCAATATTAAAACAGCTCTCATATCCATGGATAATGACATGAAAGCAACTTGTCAAAAGTCAAAATACTATAGAGGGTCACTTCCCTTAAGAACATTTTTAACTGTTCTTGTCTCACCAAGTTAAGGGG
>VVHJ01032234.1:0-13460 GCA_015107715.1 Tylochromis polylepis
TAAATTTGAAAACGGCGTTTTTGTCTAAAAACGCCCCACGTCCACACTATCGTTTTCAATCGTTTCTGAAGAGTTGTTCATCCACACTGAAAACGCTTACGTTCCTGTACCGCGCATGCATGAAACGTAAGACGATTCAACCTGCGTCATTTCCGTCTGCCGTTTATTTACTTTACATTCCCTCTTCTTTGAAGAAAAGCTATCTGGAGCATGTACAAACTGATATTAATCTTTAATAGGGCTGTCAAAATTGAGAGCAAACAAAACAACTGCTGTACAATGCCGTCTGCCATCTTAGTTGAATTGGTCACATGACTGCATCACATGACTAAAATGCGTCATCGTTTCCGAAAGCCTCCGTTTCTGCAGTCCACACTGCGACGCGAAAACGGCGTTTTCCAAAATCTCCACTTTTGCTGGAGTTTTTAGAAAGAATCGTTTTCAGAGGCGACATCTCCGTTTGTGTGTAAACGAAAGGCGCAAACGAAGGGGAAAGTATACGTTTTTAAGGGAAAACGTATATGTGTAAACGGGGCCTCAGTCACAATCTTGTTGCACAATCATTCTTTTTTATTCGAGAAGAGCGCAGCAGTCTTCCTCGACATTCCCCAAGCTCATGCCAATCCCTCACTCAATCAGATTCAATCACAGACAGTCAATACGTACAATAAATCAATTGCATTGTGATTAAAATTGTTCTACAGCCATCCTGGCCAATCAAAATTAAATTGAGAACAATATGATGGAGTTAATATTCACCACAAAGGGGCTTTAATATACACTTGAGGCTCACAAAAGGCATTTATATGTCCAGACACTTTTCAGACTCCTGACTAGTCACTCCCACTTCTTCAGTCTGCTGAACCTTGTGGGAGCATAATAATTGTTCTCTCATGCTGACTAAATTGTTCTGATGTGTATCAGAATCACTAACAGAATTTATTTCTCCATATTGCAAATGAGGTACATCAACAATACTGACACAAAAACATCCTCAAGTGGGAAAAAATAAGCCCCAAACTATAGAACAACACAATTTTGCCTAAAAACAAAAACAAAAAACCCCCCAAAACATCCTGCACACATCACATTTTAGTCTGCTTTAAATTTATTTAAACAGCGTGTATCTTGGACTGCTGAATTTCGGGTCGATGCCTGTAACAGCATGACATCATGCTCATGTTGAACTGAGGTCTGCTGCTGCTGCTGCATCATTGTTTCTGGGCAGCAAAGAGCCTTCCTCTCTCCTCTGCAGGGAAACAGTGCCACCTATGGAAATACCGGCGAGTATCAGCCTGTGGCAGCCGTTCCCTCAGTGGACACACTGATAGGGGGTTTTGTGCTGTGTGCTGCAATTTCTATTTGTTTACAACTGCTTTTTAAAAAAAAAGTGCACCTTGAGTCGCTTTCTATGTATTTTTATCTGACCTGATTTCGATTCCCCTCTCAGAGTCTTTAAGAGATAGAGTGTGAGGGAGAAATTAGTCATGGATAAACCCAGGGATTATGTGACTGTAAATATCTCTCTGACAGTTGGAAATGGTGCTAATATGTCAGGCTTGGCTGCTGTCAGTCATGCTTAGAGATCATTGCAAAGACCGGTCCTTTCAAAGCTACCTTATGATTTATCAAACTTCCTTCCATTTTTGCTGTCCACTGAATGTGAAGCATGAATATGAGTGTGTGGAGGGTTTGTTTTGTTTTTTTTAGCAGATGGAGGCTGTGGAGCAGATGGAAGTCTGAGAATGTTGTATTATAGTTGGTGGCATATTGAGAGCATTTCATTCTGTATTGTTTTACTCTGAGCTTCACTGTTGAAAATAAGAGGAAAGTCCTGTTCGCTTGCTATTTTAAGCCACACAAAGAAAGCATTAGAGAAAGTAAATCTACTGAACTCAATCATAAATATGTCCAAATCTGACTAGGAGTAATCCGTTATACTCATATATAATCAAATGTAATATTGTCATAGGAATGATTTTTGCTTTGATTATCCCCGCGTTGTTAAGAGTCTAGCGTCACAGTTTTTACAGCTTTTATTGTCAGATTTTGGGTGATGGTAGATACCAGTAACAGCGCGAGCTGATTTAATTTAGTTAAATTTTTTTATGGATCATCTTCAAACTTCACAACAATACACTAGGCTTTGGGGGACACGAGTACCAAGGCTGGCTGAGCATTTGACCTTGAGCTTCACTGTTAGCACCCAAGGTCAAAGTGGACCTTTAAAAAAAATTTCAAGGAACTATATCAAGTAATATATCATATGAAAGGACATGGACGGAGCTTTACAACACTATTTTCATTTTTTTTAATATGATAGCCTATGATGTCACAGTCATGCCATAAAAGGGTAACGTCAGCATGTTATACATTAGTATAACATTAGTTTTAGTTTTAGTATAGCCCTTGCCTACTCTCTGAGTATTCTTGTTTAACATTTCTTTTTGCTTTGTTTAAACATATGTGCTGTAGCTTCGACCAAAGCCAGTGTGATGTGCAACTGCATCCATGAGAGATCAGCTCATGTAACAGTAAGATGTAACAGCAGATGGGAGTCATGTGTTCTGCCTTCTACACGCAGCGCCTGTGCCTGAACCAGAAAATTCATCATAGCAGTGAGAACATCTGAAGAAAGCTTCTCCAACGTGCAACGTGTAAGAACTTCAAACACTGTCCAGAGTTCGTGTGTGAAAATGCAGTTGTATTCATGCACAGTTACACCGTTTGAGCTGAGAAATGCTTCTGCCGCATTTCAGCGCATAATGAATTGAGTGGTTTCTGGACTGTGTATTTAGATGATGCAGTGATATACAGCGATACCTAGCGTGCTCATTTTAAATGCATCCAAGTTTTGTTTGACCTTCTGGCAAATCCAAGTGTAAGTACGTTAAGGCTATGGAGAGTTCCTTGGGGAAGGTGGTTGGGCAGGTTCGTCCTGTAAGAGCCAAAGTGAAGGCAACTGATGAGTTCCCTCCTCGTACTACAAAAAAGGAAATCTGGTGATTTTGTGGAGTGGTAGGCTGTTATTGTGGATTTTTGTGAAAAATTGGGCTGACCTGTTTGGTTTGGTTTTAGCTGTCAAAAAGCTTCTGAGGATAACAAGGTTCTTCTTTCCCTCTGTTCCAGTGCTTTCTGCTCCCTGTGTGGGAAATTCTTTCCAGCTGAAAGTAAATGCTTCCAAACAGGAATAGTGCTGGAACAGTATTGTTACAACAGGATGTAGATGGTATTGAGCAGACAGTAAGCTAATTCTCCTACAAGTTCAGTTCTTGCTTCTTAAACGACTGTATAGTGGAGAAAGAGGCACTCGCATTAATTTGAGCTTTGAAACCTTTTGCAGTGAGTGTTAGCAGCGGTGGGAGTCCTGCGGTACATACCGGCCACAATCCCCTCACTTTTTTGCACTCTTTACAGAAACCAAATCAGCATCTGATGAAATGGTGCTTATTTTTACAGCCTTACCATCTGGACATCCATCATCTGAAAGGTTCAGAGAATGTGATGGCTGATGGCCTGTCTAGAGCCCAGCTCTCCGATATATTATGTGTTTGTTTGGCTTACAATCTCTGAGATATGCTTCTTAGGTCTGAGATTGGTGAGAGGGGAGCTGGCGAGCATTGGAATGGGTGCAAATGGTAACCCTTGTAGTAAACGCATTTTGTCAGTCGTGATGATTGACAAGATGACTGGTGGCAGGTCTGCCATCAGCTGGTCAGAGTCTGCCTTGGACTCCATCTTGTAGGTCGTGTTCCCCTGGGGTGGATCTGAGGAAGCCCAGCCAGCTGCCTATCATCAGGGGCTGATTGTAGCCTGCAGTATAAAAGGACCTGGCCTGGCAACTTTTTCTCTCTCTTCTCCTCTCCTCCTCATTGCAGACAGACTCCTAGGCTAATGGACCCCCCCCCCCCCCCACACACACACACACACACACACACACACACCCCGCTTACTCATCCAAGCACAAACCACACTACTGATTTACCACTTCCCGCTTTGCCCTTTTGTAAATAAACCAGCTAATGTTCACATACTTGTGTGGACTTCCTCAGCTGGAGGCTGGAAGCTGGAGCTACTTCTAACATACGCCTATAGTTGCTCAGCGACCTTCCTCCTGACTAAAACATCCCAATATGTGTTCAATTGCTGCAGAGTTTTTGCAGTTTTAGTACATGATAGCATGGTAAACATTAGCTTGCTAACATTGTGGTGATTTTGTTGGGAATAGCAGAGTTTGTAATCACTGGCATTTGTAATTGCTCTTTTATCCGGTGGAGTCTCTATTCTCAAACGTTCCCTTTCCTTTCGTGGAGCCATTGGTTAAAGCAGGTTGTCTATTAGTTTCCACAGTTAGCTGTTTGATTCTTGGCTCCTCCACATGCCACTTTATTGTTACCACTGCTGCGTAACTGAGTGAATGAAAATCCTGTTGTAACCTGCTTTGTAGAAGTGCTAAGATTAATAGGCAGACCATTTACGTTTAAGGAATGTTTCTGTCCTGCAGCCTCCTGTTTCTACAGCCGGTTTTGTTCCCGGTGAGCTGGTGTGGACGGTCTGAGACAATAGCAGATAACAATTGCCTCACCTCTTTGTTTCTCTTCTGTATTAAATAAGAAATGTATGTTCTCGACCCATGCCGAGCGATCTGGGAACGAAGTAGTGCCCGAGGATTCTGGGAGGCTAGGGGTCAGCCCTCGAGGGCCAAAAGTCTGTCAGTTTCCCTCCCAGTCTTAGCCCTCAATTACTGAATCAAAGGAGAGAGGAAAGCCAAATCCCACCCCGTGCCTGGTCCTCATCTCACCCTGCTAAGCCCGACAGGCTATCTGTGCCTGCTTGTTCACTCACTCTAACTCGAACACACACTGAGCACAGCTCTTGGGAACCTTGCAGGCGAGCTGCTGGTTGCGCTCCAAAGAAACTTCAAAGTTCATTGCTCTTTCTCGGCAGGAGTGCAGATGGGATGAGTTCCCGATATCTCCTCACCCCCCTTTTCCCACACACTGCCTTCACATGTTGCTTATTCCTAAGCTGCTCCCACATGAATGCGTGAAGATGAGACATGTCATCCATTGCCTTATCTCCCCCTGCCTGTCCTATGAAGAAATGCACTTTTCATGTTGTTATTTACTAAACAATTTCAAGGCTTATAGCATAAGTAGCGGGAGGCTTATCCCACCAGGAAAAAAAAACAAAAAAACTACTGCAGTGACAGCTGAAATATGAGTATGCCTGACATCACTTGACTGGTTTATATGAAATGCACATCGGCTGTGAAAAAAGCCTCGTTTTTTTAAAAAAATTAAATTTTCCTTGGGCGCAGTGTTGATTTAAGATGATATTCTCCAGACTATTTGGATGGAGGAATAAAGTGTAAATTGGCTCCAATTCTCAGGAGGAAAAAAACTTAATAAAAATCAGCCTCAGTTAAGTTACTGTGTTATAGTTTCTGGCAGGCTCATTTCTGATAGCAAATCCAGAGCGTGATGGAAATCCAGTCATGGTAAAAAGAAAGTGTACCCTCTGTTAGTTATAAGGTTTTACATATCAGGACAAAATAAAAAAACCAAAACAAATCAAGTCCTTATCCAGCCTTAAAACAGAAACAATATGAGACATGTGTGTCATTATTTGTTTAACAGAAACTACGTCAAAATGCAGAAGCTGTGTGTGGAAAACTACGTACACCCCATGATTCAGTAGCTTATAGAACCAGCTGACACTTGTGAGACTTCATCAGAGGTGTAAGCATCACAGCAGATGCCTTTGTGTCAAAGTTACTGAAGATAAAACACAAAAAAACACAAAGGAGATTTTGCTGGCCTGGCCTTTTATAGCAGATAACCGCCTTAAAAATATTCTGCAGTAGAACAAAAACTGAAGAAAACATATGAACATTACCTGATGCTGCTGAAGTGGAGCAGAGCAAAGTTACAGAGGTTTTATTAGAGATGGAGCTCAGCGTTGTGTAATTTGGAATCATTTGTAAAAGTTTAAATTTCTTCGGCATTGAACAGCAGAAATGAGGCTTTCTTGTCGGAGATCATTTTTGGAAAGAAAAAAAAAAACTGCGGCTGACAGCGCTGTACACAGCGGTAGACTGGTGCGTAATAATGCAGAAAACAGAGATTTGAGGTGGGAAACGGTTCTCTGAGTACACTGAGAGAGAGATATCTGTGCAGGAAGTGTGATTTTATCGTGGTGGAAGGAAAACAGCCAAAGTAAGAGGAAATCCATGACGATGTTTTTTAAATGTGAAGCGTAGTTTTGATCTTCCTTTGCTGCTGGTTCAGTGAGTTTTGGTCGGAGAGTAATAAAACCTGCAGCTTCAGAATCTGTGAGATTGTCAGCTTTCAGCACCCAGTGGCATGTCCGCGTACGTGTCGTCGGGTGAACGGGGGGGATTTGCGCGTTGTGGGTATTCAAGAGCATGTCAGTCACCTTGCGGTCTGGACTTTGACTGGTACATTGCAACACTTTGATTCTTTTCTTTCTTTTTTTTAGCCATTCTGTTGGAGATCTGCTGCTGTGCTTGGGATGATTGTCCTGTTGTATGACCCAGAATGACTGCGCTTTAGTTGTTGGACAAATGGCCTACAGAGGAATTCATGGTTAACTCAGTAACTGCAAAGTGGGCTTTTTATGTGGCTGCAAAACAAGCCCAAATCTTCACGCCTCCACCACCATGCTTAGGTATGAGGTGTTGATTCGAGAGAAGCTACGGTATAATTGTTCAGTCTTTTTCTAATCGTACGGTCATGAGCTTTAACTTTTAACAAGCTAACTGAGGTCTGTTGAGTCTGAAACGTAGCTCTTGGGTTTTTTGAGGTCATACTGAGCATTGCACAGTCTGGCCTTGGCGTGAATTTGCTGGGATGTCCACTCCTAGGAAGCTCGGCAGCCATCGTCAGTGTTTTCCACTTGTGAATAATTTTTCTCACTGCAGAATGATTGACTTCAAATTGTTGGAATTGGAAATGGCCTCATAACCCTTCTCAGATTGATGGTTCTTTAAGATCATTGCTGATGTTGTTCCTCTTTGGCATTGTGTCAACACCCAACCAGCAAACTGCTAAAACCTCTGCGTTTATAGAGGTGCTCACACTGGCTGATCATCAGGTGCGTTTTAGTGAATCTTAAGACCTACTAAGAATAATTATTTTACGATACGTAACACCTTAAAATTTAAAGAGGGTGTACTTCCTTTCTATGGTGACTCCATATGTACATACAGTACATGCAGCCTTATTTTTTGTATTGCTCTCTCTGCATTTATCTCATTAAACCTCTTCCAATAAACAAATAAAAAGAAAATGCATAAGTTTTCAACATTAGTTATCTCCACCATTGTGTTGCTTGACGCAGTGTAGTGGGTAAGTAAAAGATCCCCAGTTCAGTCGCAGGAGGAAACACAAATGGCTTCAGCGTTGTGTCAGGAAGGGCATCTGGGGTAAAAATCAGCCAAATCAAACATCTGGCAGCTCCCTGTGAATACAGGATCAGCTGAAAGCAGCTTCTCCTTATTATCATTGTGTTGACATTAATTTTATCTAATAGAAGTCATGCCTTGCATTGCCCCTGTGATTTTGACTGTGTCGAGCAGGGCCTGAAAAGAACGTGCGCGTTACACGGACCAAACCACTCTGATGGAATATTGAATTTGACGGCTCATTTTTGACCTCAGAGACAACAGCTGCAACAACCTCAGCTCAAGGCCCAGTACTTCTACTTGTTTGTTCTCTTCAGCTGTCATTGTCAAACTGAGTTTACTCAGTTGTCAATGAGCAGTGCATGTGGAAACTTTCCCCGGTTATAAAAACTTCTAGGACATCTCATCCATAAAGCTGAGGCTTTATGTTGGGTTCACTTGTGGTATTCATAATGCTGGTTTATGCAGCATCGAATGCAATTATCGTCTCCCGTGAATCTGCTCAGGGCTCAACATGGAAATTATGGACTTATTTGTTGACATGGTTATATCTAAAAGGAGGGTTGATGTTATTAAAACCCTAAGGAGGATACATCTAAATACAGCAGTTGCGTCCACTCAAGGTCCACTTCCTTTTTTACTACTCAGCAATAAAAGGCTCATGGGGTATCGTCTTCACCCCAACGGGCAGGCGGATGGGCGGCGTGGACACCCACGTTTGTGAACATGATCTACTAGGAGGCTGATGGGCACCACCAGTGGACTCAAGTACTTTTTGTTCTCAGTCTTTTAAGAGTTTGATGAGGTTCCCTCAACCTTTAAAGCACAGCCATGAAGTCCAAGAGGTTCAACCAACCCAATGAGGATCATGTGACATGCTTGAAATGTCCAGATAAATCAGATAGACAATGCTTATGTTTTGGCAGCTGTGTCAATATTCTTATAATTTGGTATTTTTTTTATTGTATTCTAGTTTTGCTTTGTTTTTGTATTTATTGTCATTTTAATGTAATCTTTACATAATACTGTATTTGTTTAGACCAGGGATGTCAAACTCATTTTACATTATGCGCCACCTACAGCCCACTTTAATCTTAATTCACAGAGAATTGCTGTTGTGGGAAATGAAAGTGTAAGAAATAAATGTGTAAAATTACAGAAAAGGTCTGATAGCCCGTTGTCCAGACTGTCTTGTAGTGATTATAAAACAAAAAGGTTTGGTTTTATTAACAAAAAAATGTCTTTTTTTTTTTTTTACTGTGTTGTGAAAAACAGAAGTTTCTATAGTAGATTGTGAAATAACAGCAACTTTTCTCTCTCGTTTAATCATTTAGCAGTTATTTAACTGCTTTGGTGTAGTCTGAAAGGCCTTGGGAGAGGTCAGTGAAAGCCCAAAATGTATGCCCTCCTTCACATTTTTCAAAGCAGTCTGCCGGGCCGGGTTGGAGTCTTTGTCGTGCCGATTCTGGCACCCGGGCCTCGCGTTTGACACCTCTGGTTTAGACTCTCATTAAGACCACAGACAGCATAAAAAGAGCCTCAAGGTTTGAAGTGTGGAGTGAACTCTGAAGCGCCTTTAAACTGCATTCTTTTTAATAGCCAGCAGGGGGAGATGTCTCCAGAGAATTCTGGATGGACAGAAGTCTGTGAACTGAGGTAACACTGTCCTCCTGACACTTACGGGGCTCAGTCGCTATTTTCTAAAGTTCATTTTGTAACTTTATGTAAGTTCAAAACAAAGGAGGATTTTCCAGGGTGTGTTGACTGGATAACGACTTGTCAGTCACCGTTCATCAGGCAGTCAGCGTGTCCTGTAACTGCTCCAGTGTTCTTTAGGCAATGTTTTCTCACATCACGTTAATCACTACCATCCCTTTCAAGCTCCTGCTTACGGTATTTACCTGACTTCAGCGAGGCCGTACACTTGTTGCACTTCAACATGTCTGATTCAAACCTCAGCAGACTCATGAATATTTAAGAGGCCTCTGTTATAGTCTAAACCGACTGGAGCACGCCAAGAGGCAACACTGTAAGAGTGTTTCTCATTTCCTGTTTTGCCCGTGATTCAAATCTACTTCACTCCGCCGCGGCTGCTGTTCTTGATGAGCTCCACTGGCCCTCGATGTCAATGAAGAGGCAATGAATAGATTTTAATAGACATCGCTGGCTTTCACTACTCGAGGCGACAAACTGTGTACGTGTCGGTTTGTTTATGCAGTCCTCTAACAAGCTGCCTTGCAGCACTGTGGAAAAAGACTGCTGCTTAAGTGTGAACAATTGATATTTAAGTTAACAGCATGCTGAATGAGGAAGGCAGGAGAGCAGCTGTAGTCTGATCCAGAGCCAGACACGGAGCGAGTGGCCCCTTAGAGCCGTTATTCAGCGGTTTATGTGCAGCTGTAGCTTGTTTTTCAAAACCGCTGAATGTAAATATTTAGTCAGTGTGTGCCACATGTTCCTAATGTAATCTTCTTCTTTATCTTGACACAACAGCTGAACATTACAGCATGTCATCTGCACGAATACAAGCAGAAATATTCAAAAGTGAAGCTGCCATATTATAGTTTCATTTTTAATGATTATAATATATAATAATTAACGAGCAGCTGAAGAGGAGTTCCCAATAATTTATCACCTGTTCTTTAAATGTTTGAATCAAGGAGAAGCAAGTTAGTGCTTATGTTGGGTTTTGTTTTGTTTTTTTGCTTGATAACAAAAGAATAAATGTGGATGAGAGCGGTGTTTAAGACAGGACGCCATTCAGTGGTTATAGCTTAAATTTCATTGGCTTTTTAAAAACAAAACTGTTAGCGTGGATGTTAGCAGAGGCTACTCACATGCATGTTCACAGTCTGGCTGTTGAACCACTGCTTTCACATTTGCCGCAGAGCTGCTGCGGCTCTTTTATTCGGCATCACGTCTTCACTCCTAGGCCGTTATGTCTTTAGCCAGATCCTTGGACCACTGACACAATACTAAGGCGGGTGAGTGTCAATAGCCTCTCAGCCTGCTCCAGCAACTGTTAGATACGGAGTCATGACTCGCTGTGTTTTGTGCTCTCCCCTGAGCTGTAGCCGCTCTGATCTGATGAACTGAAAACCAATAAAGAGAGAGCACAAAGCCGACTGGCTTGCTCGGTCTCCTCAACCTCCTGAACAAAGCAGCAGGAGCTCAACGTCGCTTCATTTTCTTGATCATAGTGACTTTATTTCCGAATGTTTAGCTCTGATAATGAGTTTAGGGTCGAAGGAAAACATCAGTTCTATCCAGTTTTATCTTTAATTATTATTATTGATCAGTTTGAAGTAATCTTAAATAAAACTACCCACATTTTCTAACTCTTCTGATCTTACTGGGATAAAACTGGGGTTTTTTTGTTTGTTTTTTTCCACATTCTGAGAGCATTTGGCATTTGACAAAGCACAGCTTTGTCTAAAGCTCTGTCTCAGTCTCTGATATGTGTCAGTTGGTTTGGGTAGAAACGCACAGTTGGACCATGTATCACAGTTGGCAGTGAAGTTGTTATTCTTCACTAAAAATAAGCCCGCTGTCAATAAGTGTTGACTTGTCAGTGGCAGGTGTTGATTGGAGGGTTGTGTGTTTGCTCGCTTGGTGAAAGGTGTTCGCGTCCCCGAGGCGAGGGAATTAATAAGCTGATAAATAAGCTCCGAATTTAATGAAGATGCTTTTTATTTGAGGATGATCATCATTTTTAAAGGTTTGTCTGCAGATGTCACAATGTCCAGTCAATCTAAAGACAATGGAAGTTGTTCCTTTGGATGATTTTTATGTAACTGTGTGCCAAAACCACCTTTTGCTTCGGTTATGCAGAAGCCGGATTACTGTGCACATGTTAACTTAACCACATGTGGCTGATTGCGAGAATATTGACAGGAAAAGTGCGATAAAGTGCAGAAGAGCGCACGAAGAGTGTGAGCTACAGTGTGACAGTATCTTAACAATGTAGGCCACACTTCCACTATCGGTTCCTGCATTAGGTTCAACAGCAGCTGTGTAGTTTCCATTTACTTCCCTGTTCAGTTGTAGTCTTGTTTTCTTTTTCCATGCCTTTGTTTCCACTGATAAATCACTTTCTTAGCTATCAGAGCTTTTTAATCTCTAATCTCCCTTTCAGTGACTGAAGAATGCTTCTTTATTTCTATGATTTATCGTTTTGCGTGCATTACGAAGCCAAACCAAACAAGGAAAAACAGCACAAGGCTTTCAGCTAATGGCCGTACATCTCAATTAGCTGAAATCCTTCATTAAACAGCCGAGCCTTGAGTGCTTTCCTTTTGTTCGCTTCGAAGACCGAGCAGCGCTGTCAAAAAGCGACATCATTTTTGATGGAAACGTTTTGGCTGTAGTTGTCGAAGTTGTTGTTGTCGGGGTTTTTTTCCCTCTTCTTCTTCTGATTTTTTTTCCCCCGCTCTCCAAAAGCGACGCCCTCCTCCACAGTGCCGGTTCCATCGTTGCCCTTTTAATGAGGTGATATCCAGACACACGGGAGCAGATGTTGCAAGGAAAACACACTGTGACGTGATTGTGATCGATGCGCGCCTCCCACCGCATCCACTGCATAATTCGGTGGATGGCATCAGGATAACAACCTGCATTATGTGGAGACAGCTGTCGCCACAGAGCCCGGGCAGCCACGGTATTGGCTCCCGCCTTATTTCAGGCAGAGGCGGGAAGCCAATTAGAGTGATTTACAGCATGCTTGTGTCGTCAACACCTTGAAACTTGTGTTCCAGTCCAGACAAATAAAATGCTTGGCTACCTGGATGAAAATAAGGTTGTTTTTTTGGGGGGTGGGGACCAGCAGGTTTATTTATTGGCTAAATTTAATGTAATTTTGCTCCAGACAGAAGCTAATGTGAGCACATTCTTTAAGTGAAGCAAAGGGGCTCGAGTAAATAATATCAGCCTTCATTAAATTGAATTTACAGAACTTTAGATGCGTCCCTTTGTTTCTGACTGCTGCTTGCGCAGCTTTTCTGCAGTAATCTATCATAATTATGCTTTTTTTAAATATAAATTTGCCAACTTCAAAGATGTAATTGAGTGGAGGCAGCAGGTTTGAAGGTTTTGCGGTAATAAATCAGATACGCAGCGTTTGATGACACGTGATGGGATGGGGCGGCCGTGTAAAATGTAGGAAGGGGACACGTGGCTGACTGTCAGTGTAATCCGAACAAGCTTTGAAGAGTAAAATGATGACGGGCTGCAGTTTAAATGTATGTTCACTCTCTGCGCTGTGAGTTTTAGTCAGAATTACAGACGTTTGCAGTTGAATGTGGCGTAGCGTCGAGCCTAGCGGGCTTTGCTGCCCCGCCTGGAGCCAGAGCTGTTAGGTAGCAGGTGGGAACTGATAGACTGAACTCGCTAATTATTTACACAATATTGCTAATTAATGTTACAGCGATCATTTAATGATTCAGCAGTGAGGAACCATGAGAAACTCGATTTCCCTAAAACTCAGGATGCTGTGAAAAATATCAGGAGGAAGTTACAAGAAAGCTTCCTAAGAGAGTTAAGGCTGTGTTGAAGAATAAAGGTGGTCATGGCAAATATTGTCTTTCGAGCTGGTTAGAATTATACAAACTCTGTTTTTACCTCATATACTGTATTTACATTTATATATATGAAGAAATGCAGGGCTGGCTCGAAACTTTCTCAAAGTATTGTGTTTTAGTGAGGAGTGCAGTAAATTTTAAAAGTATTTCACCATTTAAAGGAATTCTCCATTCTTTCACCATCAGCTGAGCCTGTGGCATAAACAAACCAGTCTCAGTGAGTGACATCACTGAGACCGACGAGCCGGAACCGCTCCTGACCGGTAGGTGGCGATAATGTCACAGATAAGACGCAAAGAAGAAGCCGTCGCTCGCTTATGACGTGTATTTCCCCACGACCTTTAGCTTCAGCGGTTGTAGCGGTTTTCAGTGGAGGGCTAGTTTAACTGGGTTTAACATGCTCAAAAAGAAATCAAGCACCGGTGAGAAGAAAAGGAAGCACTCTCAGTGCGAGGAGC
>VVHJ01032234.1:26306-39564 GCA_015107715.1 Tylochromis polylepis
GACATTTTTTCCCCCCCCCCCCCCCCCCCCCAAGGATGAATTGACTACCACTTTGTGCAATTAAAGGTCATATGAAAGTGATGAGTCACTTCAAAAAAATCAACATTTTAAAGCCAAAAGATCCATCATGAGTCATCCCGAATTCACAGCAAAGGTCCGCCTATTATCGTGCCCCTTAATATTGATAGCCTCAACCTCAACCTACTCCTAGGTGACTCATTAGTCACAGATATAATGACGTGTCATAAAAGAGCAATCAGTGTCCTGGATATGAGTGATGACTGGGGCTTAAGACACCCGAGCTGTGATGCAGTACATGCTTGGTCTGAGTGAGTTTGGTATTTAGAGCTGGGGCCAAAAAGATGCCCACCGTATCTGTGTTTTCCCTCGGGGTAAACAAACAGCATCCTGCCGCTGAGAGTTAGCGTCAGCATTCACCAGACCCTCCCTTTTTCTTTTTTCTTCTTTTAGATAGCAGAGCAGTCATAACGGCCATGTTGGAGGTTTCATCAAAGCTTTATCATCCTTACACCAGACTCATTACACGGGTGCAGAGATGGCATAATAAAACGTGACTTAATCAAAAACAAGCAGGCCTCCAGAAAATTGGCTCCCCACAACTGGTTGTGTGGAACAATCGGGCAGGGGCTACTGTTTTACTTAACCTCATCAAAGTCCTCATTTAGGTGATGGAGGACGCAGGCGCCAAGGCAAGGGGTTGCTAGGGGGGCTGTTTTCTTATTTTCAATTTATGCTTGATGAAATGAGTCAGCACTTTAGAGATAATTACAGCAGTACATTTTATTATGTGGTGCAGTCTCATTCTATATTAAAAGCCGGGCGCGGTGTAATTGTTTTTAACATTTCCGAATGCCTGGGAGACTTTTCTTTAGAGTTGTGGCCAGCTGCATTTGCTCCCTCCCTCCCAGAAAAGAAAAAAAATCCCTCTCCCCAGCCACACGGTGCCTTTTCGTGAAAATTATCAGTAGTCGGTGTTGCACAGAGCAAAATGAGGCTCTAACAAAGTGTGCCACATACTCTTGCACAGATAGTGTGAGATTCAGGTTTAAAGTTTGAGCAAAAAGACATTTGCAGTGGGTTTTTTTTTTTCTCTCTCTCTCTCTGCTGGGGTTGAAATCTTCCCCGAAAGCGTTTCTGAAGTGTGTAAGTGACTGTTTCTGTAATGGGCTATGCCACGGAAATGTTTCCATGGTAACATGGCAAAGGCACTAGTACAGCTCAATGCCGCTCTCTGGGGAGTATCTGGGGAGCTTCTGCTTACTGGGAAATGATGATAATAGCGCAGAGTGTTGGATAAAACTCAACTGGGGAAGACTAACCCCTCCATTTTTCAGAGAAAAGAGACAATGTTCATCTTCTTTGGAAAAGTCTTTTACTTACTTTGTTTTCGGTTTTTTTTTAAACTACAGTATGTTCCATATTCATTGCTTTGATTTTTGTAAATTCGTGTATCACTCTTGAACAGACAGTGTAAGTAAGTGTTCAAGAACAAAGCAGACACAGAGTAGGGCTTGCCAAACCTCTGATTTAAGATTTTGAAAACTGCAGTTCTCAAACTTGTAGCACCCTAAATTAAATATATATGCATATATTTGTGTGCATACATGAAGACAAACCAAAAATCAAAGTGAAAAAAAAAATGATGCAGTAGGCTAGTCCATTTTGCAGGACTTTCATTGCAGCAGCTCAAAATGGTGCTCGGTAGTTTGCATGACCTCCACCAGATTGTGCGCATGTCTGACAATGTCAGGGCTCCTAATGAGATGACGGATGGTCATCTCATTAGGAGATCTCAACCAGGGCATCACTGAGCTCCTGGATGGTCTGAGGTACAACCTGGCAGTGTCAGATGGACCAAAACATAATGTCCCAGAGGTGTTCTTTGGATTTAGGTCAGATGAGCGTGGGGCCCAGTCAGTGGTATCAATTCCTTCATCCTCCAGGAACTGCCTGGACACTGTCAACACATGAGGCCAGGAATTGTCGAGCACCAGGAGGAACCCATAACCCACTGCACCAGCGTAGGGTCTGACAATGGATCCAAGAATTTGATCCCGATATCTGATGACAGTCAGGGTTCTGTTGCCTAGCTGGTAAAGGTCTGTGTGTTCCTCCATGGATATGCCTCCCCAGATCATCACTGACCGACCACCAAATCAGTCATACTGAACGATGTTACAGGCAGTATAATGATCTCAACAGCTTCTCCAGACACTTACATATCTGTCACATTTGCTCAGGATGGTCCTGTTCTCATCAGTGAAAAGCACAGCCATTTGGGCTCCATGCTGCCAGGCAGTAAGCACAGGGCCCACTAGAGGACATCGGGCCCTCAGGTCACCCTCATGAATCTGTTTCTGGTTGTTTGGTTAGAGACATTCACACAAGTGAATGTGTGAATGTCTAGAGGTCTCCGGAGGTCATTTTGTGGTATTTCAGGTCAAATGAATGGTTACTTTGATCATGAGCCACTGCTAATAGCTAAAGTGTAGCTTTTAATTATCGTCACATGCTGCACTGCAACTAAGAAATAACCCAACAAACAACTGTACCAGCCTGATTAAAACCTGCTTCAATATCTGTAATCAAACAAAATGAAATGAAATATATATATATATCGATCACAATGGGCCGCCTGGATCAAAAAATGCGAAAGCCAGTTTTTTGTCCCGGTCCAGCCCTGGTTTAGGACCTTCTGCAGCCCTCTCCTGCTCTCATAAGTAATGTCCTTTCTCCTGGAATCTCCTCCATGTCTCTGATGATGTGCTGGTAGACGCAGCAAATCTTCTGGCAATGGTGTGATGCGTCATCCTGGAAGAGTGGACTACCTGTGCAACCTCTGTAGGGTGCAGGCAGCGCTTCATGCTACCAGTAGCGACACTGATCTTAGCCAAATACAAACCTAGTGAAAAGCTGTCAGAAAAGACGAGGAGAGAAAAATGGCAGTAGCTTCCACGTGTAAAAGCATTCCTGTTTTGGAGGTTGTCTCATTGTTGCCCCTCTTGTTCACCTGTTGTTAATGTCATTAATACCAAAGCAGCTGAATCTGATCAACACCCCTCTCTGCTACTTAACTGACCACATCAGTATCCCAGAAGTTTAATCGACTTGACGCTGTACTCTGGTTAAAAAGTGTTCTTTTTTTTAGCAGTATAGTTTAAACGTGACAGCTTCTGTCCTCAGTATCTGTGTCTTGCTTTCTGTTCCTTTAATTCAAACCAACATGCTAAAGAAAATCTTACAGTTGCTTGAAGAGAATAGCTGGAAATCCTCAACTTAATTGGAAATATCGCACATAATTCCTCACACAGGAGTCTCACAAAAAGGCAGCCGGAGAATGGAAGACTATTTGACCTGGTGGCTCCTCTTGTAGTGAAAAACCTCTGCTCAAATCAGATACCTGTTAACGCCCCACTGGCGCTCGCCTGCTCTTTTCTCAGCACTGATATGGGCTCGCGTGTGCGTGTTGTTCAGTGTTACATGTCAGATCCCAGCAGCTTAGGAAACAGGGCTTTGTATTAGATCACAACTGCGCATAAATTACATCCATAGCGATTATTAGATGTGCAGAAATAACTGAAGACTGAAACTCTTTGGAGTTGAAAATGTCACATTAATTTCAAACACATTACCCCCTGCCGGAAGGCTTAATGAAGAAGGCTATTAGAATGTCATACCTGCTTACTTGTACATTTTCGCACAAAGTTTATTTGATATGTCAGAGTCAATTACCCAAAGTCTTTGTGATAAGAAACTGCTCAGTGGACCTGAACCCACAGTTCTACTTGTGGAGCACTTGGATATTTTATCCACGGCTGTGTTTTGAATAATTTCCAGGCAGAAATTCTGCTTTAGGAAGGCACTTTATTTTCCTCCTGCCTTCTTAAAGGTTTTGTCCTTGATGTCACTTTGCAAAGTGTATGCAACTGATCTGTTTTAAGAGAAGCCCGTGCTGCGTTCTTCTAGCCTCTACAAATAAGGAGTCTGACAAGATGAGTGGAAAATATAATTGACTAATGCTTGTTGGACTTGTAAATACAAGAAAAAGATTTTCATTTTTCTGACAAACCTAACTTTTCTATTTTGACATGAACTTCATACCATTTGGGAATGGTGTGGGAATATTCAGCTTGGCATTAAACACTGTTTAATTTGCAACAGGCAGCGTTTTGCAAGGTGAAAATTAAAGCAGCGGAGACCATGATGCCCTATATTTAGTTCCTAGTAAGTATAGCTATTAAGAACATGTATAACATTGGTACCAATTCTGGACTTGTGGGTTAACTTTACTACATGCAGTAAGAACTGAGTTAAACGCAGTTCACTGTACATAAAAAAGTAGTTTCAAACTGGGTAGCTCGAGCAAACGGAGAAAACACGTAGCCTTGCAGTGCTTCAAGTCAATGTAACGCCTTATTAGTCAAATAAACCTATCATACGCTCATAGGAGGATTTATGTTTCTGCCAGTTGCTGCTCTTTCTACGTAACCCCCACCCACCCACTGGACTGCTCCAGTCATTTTCACAAGCAGACAGATGATATTATTTATTGATCAAAACTGATCAAACACCACATCACGTGAAAGCAATATTAAATGCCAACAGACTTTTGGTAAAAAGGCTATAGCAAATTGCATCAAGTGCACAGTACAACACAAATCCAACAACCCCATTCATTAACAGGAAAAAGACATTATGATACCATTGTCACACAAACAGAGACCCACACAGTAAATACAGTCAGTCAACCCATAGGCTCACAAAGTTAAAATAAGCCATTAAAAGTTGGATTTGTTGTTACTCAACTCTGATGCTAGCATATTTCTTCATGAGGGCAGTGTTCCTCATTGCAGATGGCGTCTCGATGAATTTATTCATGATTAAATCCAGATTTTGATCTCATTAAATGTTCTTGTGACAGCTCTTTCAAGTCTTTTTTGCCTCATGGTGGACCTTAGATATGTTTAATGTCACCTGCCTCAAGTCTGTCCGTATTGAACTGGATCGTCTGGAGTCATGCTCTGATTGGTTGTTAAGATTCACAAGCACGGCACGGACAACAAACCAACCAATCACAATTGCTTTAATTGATGCAGTCAACCTCTAACCTTTGAGTTTTATATCAAATCGATGGAAATTAACCTGGTGCTTGTACACGTGGGTCCTCAGCATTCTGTGGGGATCTGTATGAAGCCTGTAGTTAACAACACTGAGAGGAGCAGTATTAAAAACTTCTCTTAATGTTGCTAGTGCTTGGCAGCAGATGGCAAACACCCAAATCAAGCTAATTCATAATCAGAATTAAAACAGCCACCAAGTTTATTGCCAAAGATTTGCCGACCTTTGTGGAGTCCAGCTAGTCCAGGTACTGTATCTAACTAGCACAGCAAGAATGTGTGAACCAAGTTGTTTCATCGGGTTGCCCAGGTAATGACACTACATGCGTAATACATTAAGAAACATTTATTCGTGCTTGGTGTGACATTCAGATGACGTCAAAATATGGAGATACAGATGAGGATAAAATTATTACCACCTCAAGAGAGTTAAAGGTTTTGAAGAAATCAGTTTAGGCTTGAAAAAAAGAGTTGTTGATGCTTACAAAGCAGGAGATGGATATACAAAGTTATCACAGTGTTTCGAAGTGTCAAGAACTGGAGTGAGAGGTATCATCGAGAAATTCAAAGAGAGCCACACAGTGCAGAACAAGACTGGCAGAGGTAGGAAGCGAAAGCTTTCAAAGACTGTGGGAAGAAAAATCACGAGAGACGTGTTTAAAAACCCCAGAACAACTGCAAAGACACCCGTGAATGACTTAGCCAAGTTGGGAATTGTAGTTTCAAAGAGGACAATCACTAGAACCCTCCACAGGGCTGGACTGTGAGGTTATAGACCAAGAAAAACTCCACGTCTTCAGAAGAGACACCTTCAAGCCAGACTGAAGTATCCCAAGGACAACCTAGGGAAAGATTATGCATACTGGAAGCGCATTCTTTGGTCAAATGAGATGAAAATAGCGCTCTTTGGTCACAGATCTGTTGCTTATCTTTGGAGAAAGAAAGGAGAGGCATACAACCCAAAGAACATTGTCCCCACAGTGAAACATGGTGGTGGGAGTATCATGCTGTGGGAATGCTTCAGTGCATCTGGAACTGGAAATCTCGTCGTGGTGAAAGGAATCATGACGAAAGAAGAATATGTGAAGATTCTGAAAGAAGACCTCAAGCAGTCATCAGCAAAACTGCATCTGGTTTGTTGCTTTGACGTCCAACACGAAAACGACCCAAAACATCGCTCCTGGTGAAGAAGTACCTCCAGAAGATCAAAGTAAACATTATTGACTGGCCTGCACAAAGCCCTGATTTGAATCCGATTAAAAGTCTTTGGGATGAATTAAAGACCAAGGTCCATGCCAGAAAAAACCATCAAATCTGGAGGAGCTTGCAAAATTCACCGAAGAAGGATGAGCTGGGATTGCTCAGGAGACTTGACGTGTAAGACTTGTTGAAAACTACAAAAAGCAACTGCATGCAATATAAAAATAGGATGTTTGGAAAAGCTGTGTTAAAATCGTTCGCTGTCTTTAACAAAAATTGATGAAATACTTAAAAACAAAAAATCATCGGGGGGCAAACAATTCTGTCCTCATGTCTGTCCTCATTTGTCGGTATAACTAAGACTTAATTATCCCACGCCACTAGTAAGGGTAAACTTCAAAACCCCCCAATCCTTCAAACACCTCAAGCTCATACTGATATGACCTTTCTGACATCACCTAATGCTGTCATCAGGATTATTATCTAAAGTTATTATTACAGGATTAGTATTGGCTCTTGCTTAAAAAGATGACTTATTTTGCCATGATGCTTCCTCAGCAACGAATCTAAAGGATCGTTGTGTGCAGTGTACACAGCGAGACTCATATTCTTCCTATCATACATAGTACCGCATCAGATACACAAAAACACACACACAAGTATTTGTGGCAGCTGTCCTACTTGTGTTTAAACTCCACTTCAGTCATTTTAATTTGTCAGCTTTCTCAGCATGGAGCCGGTGTCTCTGCGGACATGAAACATTTTATGTCATTCTCACACACATTGCAGGAGTGCTGGGACAAACACCGGATGAGTGACTAAGAAAACAATTCCCCTGGATGTGCCTGTTGTCTCACCCTTCCTCTCTCTCTCTCTCTCTCTCTCTCAGCCTCTTTCTGCGTCTTTCTGGGGCTGAATCACATTTCTTGCTTCCCTCCAGTGTGTCATATATATAGGTACACGGTCACATGCGCCCGCGTGCACGAACACACACACCGCCGGCTCCTCTGACACGCACACGCAGCCTGACAAATCCCCCCTTCTGCCAAAAAGTCGATAAATAAATGCATTGTCTCTTCACTTTCTGCTGTTGGCATCAGCCTGTCTAAATTGTCTGAGAAGGCAGTGGAGTGTGAAATTGAGTTCAGAACTGTACGCCGTGTGAGGTGGCACAAGATGAGCGTATGTTTGCTTATTTATTCCTATTGCAGCGGCGTTCAGATGTGGTTTTGCAAGAAGGGGTCAGTTAAACACACTGAGGTGTTGTCGGTGGAAATTTGACAAGTTTAAAGGAAGAGGCTTAGGCAATGGTGTTTTAACCTTGCATTGGGAGCAATAGGTGATTCATCTGAGGGGTAAATGAAGCTTCAAAGTGAAATTGCGCAGTTACAGTAAGTCCACCGACCACCACTTCTTTTTTTTCTTTTTTTTTTTACCTCAGTCCCCGGTGCTGTGAACCAGGACGGCTTCTTTTTGACAGTCACTATCATTGTTCTAAATGCCATCCACACTGAAGCCTTCGTAGGTGCATGCAAAGCGAAAAGGTAATTTTACTTGAATCACTAGGTAGTGATTGAATAACTTCACAGTGATTTGCTCTCTCCTATTTCTGAAAAGATGAATTTCTTTCCCAAAGCCAAAGAGTTCATGCGAGAATAATAGCACCTGCCCACACTAATTTGCCAAGAACAAATGATTTTGCTTGAGAATGTAACTTTTGTGCCGCTTTCCAGAGATTTAATCAGAGGTATTACGCAAACCTCCCCTTCCTCAGCTCTTTTTCTTACCCGTCTGTGATGAATGTGTTGTTACCGGATGATGTATGTTTATAGATTGCCAGGGATAACTGCTGTTTTGAAGAGTTATAGCTTCCCCCTCGCATCAAAGAAAGTGCTTCTGTGCGAAAATCATTCAGGGATTTCAGGTTTGTCTCTCAATTTCAGTGAGCACAAAACATGATAAATGTGCGTTTGTTTAAAGAAACTTTGTCTCTGACTTTTTTGACAAGGCTTTTTGAATGTCAGCATGCACCCAAAACTCTAGCACTTAGTGGGAAAACGATCCACCCATTTACATTTTAACTGGAGTGGTTCAAGCGTCCTTTGCTGTCAACCTAATCACCATATGGCGGTCATCAGTGGCAAAAACTGAAATGGCAGCACAAAACTTTACATTCTCAGCATTAGCTTTGAGAAGTACCGAGGGGGTTAGAAGATTACTAACACAACAATAATTAACCCATTTCCCTTCATTTACAGTGAAGTACAGTAACCTGAAAATGTTTTTTTTTTCCCCACAGGACTCTATATGTAGAGCTGTGGAAAAACTAAGTACACCCCATGATTCAGCAACTTGTAGGACCACCTTTAGCAGCACCAATTTCAAGTAATCGTTTTCTCACATCATTGTGGAGGAATTTTAGCTCTCTATTCTTTACAACAGTGCTTCAGCTCATTGAGGTTAGCAGATATTTGTCTACCCGCAGCTCTCTGAAGGGCCCGCCATAGCATTTCAATCAGGTTGAGGTCTGAACTTTGACCGGGTCATTGCAACATCTCATTCTTTTCTTGATTATTTTCTTTTTCAGTCATTCTGTTGTAGATTTACTGCTTTGTTTGGCATCATTGTCCTGTTGCATGACCCAATTTGGGTCAAGCTTTAGCTGTTGGACAGACGGCCTCAGATTTGATGCTAGAATACTTTGGCTTACAGAGGAGTTCATGGTCAACTCAATGACTGCAAGGCGCTCGGGTCCTGAGGCTGCAAAACAAATGAACACCCCTCCACCACTGTGCCGGGCAGCTGTTATCAGGTGTTTGTGCCGATGTGCTGTTCTTGGTTTTAAATGAATGTGACACAATGTATTATGACCAAACATCTCCACTTTGGTCTCATCTGTATGACGGACATTGCTCCAGAAGTCTTGTGGTTTGTTCAGATATAACTTTGCAAACCTAAACTGTGCTGCCATGTTCTTTTCAGAGAGAAGAGGCTTTCTCCTGACAATCCTCCCAAGCAAGCCTCGCTTGTTCAGTTTTTTTTTTCTAATTGTACTGTCAGTAACTTTAACATTTAATATTCTAACTAAGGCCTGTAGAGTCTGAGATATAACTCCTAGTTTTTTGGTTTTTTGCAGTTTCTCTGAGAATTGTTGCATAATCTGACACTGCGGTGAATTTTCTGGGACGTCCACTCCTGGGACGCTTATGGAGTTGTGTTAACATATTCCAGATTAGCAAACTGCCAAATGATAATCAGTTAGCTGGGAGCAGCTAAGGCGTAGCCAGTGTAGTCAGCACTGCACAGAATTCTGTGAAAACTCTCTTTTTCACACGACTTTATACATTGCCTAAAGCAGAATGCATGCAGTAGAAGAACATGCATGTAATAAGAATTATTTCAAACATAATAAGTTGCGCAAAAAATTGTCAAAAAGTTGCCCCTTTCTATCATTTTTCCCTCTAAGTTTAAGAGTTTCTCAGCAAAAAGAACAGTGTGTATCCTCGGGGTCACAAACATGGGATTAGCTCCCGTTCAGCTGATTTTTGAAATACTTCAACGGGATAGTTGGATTTCTGCGCTTGCCCTCTTCATCTTTACATTTCTTTCTTCTATCAGATGCTGTAATGTGGAGTAATGTGACACCACATTGCATGTGCTACCTTTAAAAGAGTGTAATAGCAGGAGTGTTACCTGAATTAATATGTACTATTTGTGCCCATCTGTATCGCCAGCCTATTCTCATTCCCGGGCCTCAGATGCTGTTATTTTAAAGCCACTCTCCAAGATGCACAAGGTGTCCTTTGGCGTTGGTACTGTGATACACCAGAGTTGAGGAGATTAGTGAGCTTTTCATTCCTGCACTTTAATTTCTTGCTCTAATACTGAACTTCATGTATTGAATCACTACGCTATAAAGCTTAATAATGACCATACCGACTATACATAAATGGATGAGATAAAAAGCTAATTTTGTGTTAATCACACCACCTCAAAAACATATTGGCCTATTATCTCTGTTTAAGCATCCTCACCCATTAACTGAGTAAATACACAATTACTGTCACAGTAATTAACATATTAGTTGGCCCAGTCTCTAATTTAGAGACCTATCTCTTCCATTGTCACATTAGTATGATACCCAAGCTAGCACATAACATTTTTTGTTCTATAGGTTGCCCTTTTCAGAAATGCAGAGCCACTTTAACGTGCCTAATGATGTAATTAGTCGTTCTTTAGAAATCTCTACAGCCGGAGTTCTGATGCCTGCGCCTGCTTGATTTCCACAAAGTGTCACATTGAATGGAGAATATTCATCTGGGCTGGCTCGAGGCTCGCTTTTGAGGCGTGAACTTGAAAAGTGGAGAGCACATAATGAACACAAACATGAAAAGCTGCCTCTGGGGCATACGGTTGTATATTATAGATTTGAATTGTATTGATCTGTTTACTAAACATGCTGCTAGTGTAAGACAGTGAAGTCTGCCAGCAAAAGCCCTGCCTATAAAAGTCACGCCGTCTCTGACAGAATTCAGTTTTTCAGTTTTGCGACAATCGCTTGTGATTTTTGGGGGTGTTTTTTTTTGCTTAAAGCCTCTCTGTGTGCCACTGGTGTAACTTCGCTGAGTACTGATGACGGGGTGTCAATCGGTAATTATCAGTACATTCTTTCCAACCATTTCTAGTGGTACTTCTCGCCCAGCTTCAAAGTCACTGAATTTAAAGTCGAGTCCGTGTTCGTTCTGATGTCTTTGAGTCTCTGAAAGCCATCAGCTCCATAGACACTGTGCCATTATACTAGTGCCAGCCAGCAATTCCCTTGAAGTTTGCTTAAATCAATATTTCAGCGCTGAATGGCAAGCTCGTCCTTAAACAAAAATAATTTTCCTTGACAACCTGAACAAGCGTTAAGCCGGTTGCAGAAGGTTGGCCCTCCTCAGAGCCCATTAAAAGTGTTTTAATGAGAGGAGAGTGGAAGGCAGCGGTAGACCCCCTACTGGGTTTTGATACAATGCACTGTTACCTCATTAAATCCTGATGATGTTCAGCGGTATTCAAGGACTGTTGTGAGACCCATGTGTTACTCTGTGGATGCTCAGTCGCCATGGGGGCACTGCTGGGGGGCTTTGGGTACCAGCTGGACTTGGCACCCAAGCTTAGCCCTAGATGGTGGATAATGGCATCGCTGCTTCTTGTTCACATCACATGTCACTTTAAACTGCTCGGTAATGGCTTTTATGGGCTGCCATGAATTGGGCAATAAAGGGAGACGTGGCAACCAAAACGGAATAGTAAGTAAGCTGGGATGTTGGCCTACTGATCGTCACAGTTTTGTACTGCCTAACGCGGTTGTCCATAACGTTTTTCTGTCATGTGCATTCCCGTTACTCCTCGATGAATCTAAAGTATGATGCTCATTTATTCACCTGTGAACATACACGTACAAGCTGTTTTGTTACCTCCTCCAAGGAGGTTATGTCGCTCTGTCTGAAACACGATAACTCCAAAAGTTTTGAATGAATTCCAAAAAGACTTTGTCGGGGTGTAGAGTGGTGTCATGTTAACAAGCCATTAAAATTTGGTTGACATCCACCAAAGTCTTCAAGGACAACTTAATGTTTTATTGGTCAAAATTTGAAAAAAGCCTTATAATAACCACGATTCTTACATGATTGTGAGTAAAGTGCCACATAAAGTTTTAAAATATCATGTGACATGTGGTCACATGTGACCTCTGAATTCTCCGTCAAGGTTAACAGATCAAGGTCAAAGTGATAACGATGCTATTTAAGAGTTATGTTTCTTACTGCCACTGTCGGTATTGACAACGTATAGACACATAGGGAATGATATATGTGGATTCTAAATCTCACATTATATTTTACATCCAAACACCATGTCACATTTGACCTCTGACCTCACTTTTATATTTCACATCCGCCTTGCTCTCAAGTACACCCCGAGATGTGTCACATCTTTAAAGAAAGTATCATCTAGAGAAAGAGAACGAGCTGTCTAGTTAGTTAGAAATATACTGTAGTATAATATTGCATAATAACTTCATGTTATTCATAGCCACTTATTTACAAATAATCCCTATTATTAATGACCTGCTCCGACATAATGTTTGTGTACTCAACATCCATCGTGCTACCCTTATCTGATTTTTACTGCACTACAAACTTCAATCGTAGCAGTACCTTGGATTTTCAAGTTGCAAAGATTCAAAATCAAACTTCATTTAGAAGAAAACATCTACGCTCTCCGGTAAAGTCACTAATTAAATCATTACTGGTACAGTCAGAGGGTTTTCAGAGTCACATAACTGGATACATGTAGATCACCCATGCCGGTTCAAACACTTTCCATTGATTACAGAATAAATGCACATATTAAATATGTGGAAGGTACATTTATAACCATTAGTGTTCTAGCAACACCTACGCAATGTAAATAAAGATACTCTGTTTCAATATAAGAGAGAGTAAATTAGTTAATATTTCAGTATAATTAGACAATATGAGTCAGAGACTAAAATCGGCATACGTGCTTCATGTTTGATCTTATCGGGCAAACAGTTATTGGCTCCAGTGAACAACGAGCTATTACAATTAGAGACTCCAGAGTTCTGTCCTGATTTAGAGGCTTTGCAGAGGTCTGATATGTTAACCAGAATGCCCAATAAAATATGGCCTTGATTTTGCTGTCAAGAAATCATCCAGGTTTAAAACTTTGCATTGCTGAACATAGAAGTAGTGTATTATAATGTACACATATAAAGAGATTTAACAGAGGATGATGCTTTGTATTTACTATGAAGACTTGAAAAATCTATGAAAAATCAGTCGTTGATTAGAAAGTTGGCTTTCTGTCCTATTTTTTGTTGTTTTTGTTATGGGGGGGGGGTGGGGGTTCAAGTA
>VVHJ01032235.1:0-16720 GCA_015107715.1 Tylochromis polylepis
GAGGGGCGGCCATCTGCTGCGACCGGTTGGGGTGAGAGAAGGAAAACAGGATAAAGACATGCTGTGGAAGAGAGACAGAGATTAATAACAGATATGATTCAATGCAGAGAGGTCTATGAACACATAGTGAGTGAGAAAGGTGACTGGAAAAGAAAAACTCAATGCATCATGGGAATCCCCCGGCAGCCTACGTCTATTGCAGCATAACTAAGGGAGGATTCAGGGTCACCTGGTCCAGCCCTAAATATATGCTTTAGCAAAAAGGAAAGTTTGAAGCCTGATCTTAAAAGTAGAGATAGTGTCTGTCTCCCGAATCCAAACTGGAAGCTGGTTCCATAGAAGAGGGGCCTGAAAACTGAAGGCTCTCCCTCCCATTCTACTTTTAAATACTCTAGGAACAGCAAGTAAGCCTGCAGTGCGAGAGCGAAGTGCTCTAATAGGGTGATATGGTACTACAAGGTCATTAAGATCCATCCAGCTCCATCTTCCAACAAGGTGGCGTGGTGGTTAGCACTGTTGCCTCACAACAAGAAGGTCCTGAGTTTGGGCTAGAGACCTTTCTGTGTGGCATTTGCATGTTCTCTCCCTGACATGTTATCTAGTTGCCATACTACCTACATGTAATCATGCTTGCATATTCTAGAACACAATGAAGGGCTGCAAGGTAAAACTACTGTGCCAGTTTGTACCACTTCTCTTTAAGGAATATGACGATTTACTTCTCAGAAATCTACTTGTGTTATTCCCCTGCCTGCATAGAATAGAACTTGTGTTCACTGTAAATGCCTTTAGGTATATGTTGAGATACACACAGACTTGATATATTTATTTTTAGCCAATAAATGAATAAAACTCTAAAAGGAAATAATTGGATTCATGTTAGAGTAATACTAATACAAGTCAGTTTATTTAAAGGTATACACAAATACAAGTAAGTCAGTAAGATTGTTCTTTTTTTTGAGCATTGTTTTTAGTGATGTGACCGTTTCTCTTTAACTGAATGTTATGATGTGATTATCATATTTGTAATAAAATTACTTCGTCTTTGCTATAGTACCTAGGTTAGGAGGCCAAAACTTACTTTTTGTACTTTTTGTTGCAAGTCATGTACAGGCACAAATAGTGCAGCAGTAGATGCAACTCCAGGACCAAAACAAACTGCTACAACAAACTGTAAAAAAAAAATAGTCAGATGAGAAAAGAAAATTAAATGTTTCTCCAGCCAAGTTCATTCTGTGCTTCATCACAGTCAAATAAAGTCAGTCAAAACAGCCTGCAGGTCCACTCAGTCCTTTGTCAACCATTCTATTGTTGACATATGTTTTCAACAATCAGTATAATTTGTGTCACCTTTCCTGCAAAATTGCTGTAAAATCCTGTAAATTACTTATGCGTTACTGAAATGTAGTTACAGTGTAATTATTTCTTTGTTTCCGTACAAACATGACTTGTTAGCCTATTATTCTGGTGTACCTACCTGTAAGTATTCGTAAGTACTTATTAAATAATTACATTTAAAATTGCAAATAATACATTGTAATATACACATTTAGTCACGCTACTGTTACTGCATTTACTCATGACTCATTAGAACAGCTTTTTAAAAGCCTCAGTGAGTAATGAAAGACTTTTCTCTTCAGCTCTGAGAAAGACAGCAAGATGGTGACTCATTGACTAAAGTTGTCCTTTTGTAAGTGAAATTAGATGATCACAGACCACAGTCTAGTCTGCCTCTTGATATTTTCTAGTTCTAATTTCACATAAAATATTTCAAAACATATAGTATGTACTCATAACTGGATGCTGAATAATTTACCATAATGGGGATTTTATGGCTGCGACATCAGCTCTGTCAGACCTCTGGATCTCAAATACAAAGTCACAGAAAATGAGTAATCTGACTCCCTCATGCTCTTTGATCAACAGCTTTCTCTTTATGTGCAGTCTGACAGTGAGGCTTTTTGCTTTTTTGATGCTGTTTGTTTACAAAGTATAATGGTATCCTTTGAATTCAAATATGATTATTTCTGTTTTTGACAGTGTCATTCATTTTTTGTTTTAGTTTTTTTGTTTGGTTTTTCTCTCTCTGTCTCACATATATGGTGCCAGATGAGCTCTCAAAGCAGCAAGTGTTTCAGTCATTGCTTGGTTCTCCAGGCTGTGGACACCATAGAGCTCCTAGTCTTTCAAAGCAGACCGGAGACCAGAAATGCCTTTCATTCAGAAAAGAAATAGTCATACAAATAAGCAGAGCTCTAAATTTTGTGTGCAATACTTATACTCTGTTTGATGTACATATGTCGTCATAAAATTGTTTCTGTCTAAAAAAACAAAACAAAAACAAAAGAAGAAAATGAAAAAACTATGCAGAATAACTTTCTGCAAATTTTCTGTAATTTGTAAACAACATATTTGTATGAAATCCTATGGAAATTGTGCTCAAGAGCTACCTTTTGTATTTAATCAATTGTGGGACTAATTTGCCTAGTGATCACTGATTTGCGTCGTGTTGTGTTATGAAATCAAACCATAAAGCAATCTGCTAGTGGTTGACTTTTAATAAGGTAAAAAATGCCTTAAAAATATATCTAGGTTTTTGACATATTTAACTATATACAATGTACAAGGAAGCCATGAGGTTATAAATAAGCCTGATTTCTTGTTCTTTTTAAAAATGTATTCCTTTAAAAAGTCTGTTTTTATATTAAATTTATTGAATTAAGATGAAAATAATTTCTTTATTTTATAGTGTTAAAACATTTCATGTTGATTTCATATTTTTGGAATGTTTCTTAAATACTGTGAATTCCAGCTTTAACACTGAAAGAGACAGAGATAGAGAAAGGGAGATTCTAAAGAAAAGGATGCAGAGACAAAGTAGTCCGTAGAAATGGAACGATGAGAATGACAACCAAAGTGACAGATGGAAAGGCTTAAAGCTTTTACCATGTAAAAGATAAAGGATATCTATCTATCTATCTATGCAAAAAAAAATAATAATAATAGGAAAAAAAAAATCTGATTTAGCTTTGTTATACATCCGGAGCCAGGAAGTGAGAGAGTGAGTAAGGCTAGGACAAGGAAGGAATTAGAAATAACCAAACAAGTATCCCATTAGGTATGTACAAGTAACATGATCAAACATACTTGTATGCTTGTTGTTGCTGTTTGCATTTTTAACAAGGCACCAACTAATTTAGCTCATAAGCAAAGAAAGTCAGTCTCTATCTACATAGTGTATTTATTGATTGAAATGTTTTACAAGACACTTTGAAAATATTCAAAGTGACAAGATAATTAAGGGGAGTATGGAATCTCTTTGTCCATAAACCTTAAACCTTCTTAAACTGTGTTGAATCAGTGCTAGAAGGATATGCCAAAGCTTGCTGAGAGTTCATAGCTCCTCATGTCAATGATTGTCTCCACTGAGATCTAGAAAGCTACACTCAAGCCCAGATTACATGGGTTTATGGGTATTTTAATCAAGGGGAACAATGTTTATCATAGTTAAAGAGAAACCCTACAACTGCTTTTTTAAGTGATGGAAGGAGCATTTGCAAGACAGAAATGAAAATATGCAATGGGTGAATGAAATAAGTAAGCCTATATGCCACTTTAGAGAGTTCAAATAAAAAAAATGCCAACTGTAATTTCTAAATTGTCATGTTTACCAGGCAGAAAGTCTACGTTTTACCAAACTCGGTTGAATCAGTCCAGAGATGTAGAGGAAGAACTGTTTCAGTAAGGCATGACAGTAAAAATAGAAAATAGGTTAACAGATTGTTTACTGGTGATGAAAGAGAACCTCTAGTCGCATTACAGTGATAATTTTTTATAGGGCAATTTGTCGACAACAATAAACATATAACTATTTGTAGAATATCCCAGACACTATCAGACCATGAACAATACTGAGAGATATTTTTACACAGACATTTAATATTTTTCAACCAGAATCTCTAAACAGAGGCACATGCCATGAACTTTCTGAGTTTTGGTTGACAAGTGGCATCAAATTTAAGAGATGTAAAACGAGTCCTGCTGCAGGGCTGAGGCTGATAAGAACAAATAAAATACTAGTCATTTATCTGTCTCCCCAGCTGTTTTGTAGCTGTAAACCTGTAAAGAAAACAGAATGGGCCTAATTTGAGACTCCGCTCACACCTCACAGAGCAGGGGAGGGAGACAGCAGCATGGACCACCATGTATTTTTGACAAAGACCTCAAGTAATTCTCTCATCTGGTTGGATAATGCTACTCTGCATACTTAATCAGAGGTACGAGACTTGGAATACTATAAACACTATTTCCTTGCAGAGAATAAATATTATTTGCAACTTTATTGACAAAGTTCTCAAACACTGGACATCAATATTGTATACTGTATGTAAGCAATATAAAAGAAAGCAGAAAAAGAAAGAAGCACAGACAAACAGTGATGCACTTGAAATAGTTGACAGATTCAGAAGAACACTCAGCTCTTATCACAACAGACTGGCACAGCATCCACATTGCTGCAGACAATGCACCAATCCATCTGTCAATCTCTTGCTCCCTCCTCCTCTCACATTTGAACAAGATCCAGAAATCCTTGAACTCCTCAAAGTTCAGGGCAGCAACTCATTCCCAACCTATAGTAAGCATTCCACCCTTTTCCCACTGAGAACTGTGGCTTCAGACTTGGAGGTGCTAACTTTCATCCCCGTCTCTTCTACCTCTGGAATAACCTTCCACAGTGAGAGCAGGAGGTCACCGCCTGATGAAGCCAGAAGAACTATATTGCCTATAAAAAGCAGAGATAAGATCCCGAGACCAAAGCACCTCACACTGCATCCCATGCACCTATAAATTCTGTATATAAAAATTATGACCAGATTCAATGGAAAGTGACAACCCAGGCAGAGCCTAGCACCCACCGGGAATGAGTCTGATGTACTGTGCCATTGCAAACCAAGCTCTCACCACTATTGTACAGGGGGGAACTAACAATGGGCCCAATACCCCATACTCCCAAAACACCCTCGGCAGCACATTTTGAATGAAGCAGTTGAATGCCTTTTCCACAAAATAAGTTTAACCTTGTTGTGGAAAGTTCCAGACACCAACATATATCCTCAAGATATTCCTCCCAAATATAAAGTTTGACTAGTTGATGGACTAGTCAAATGGAATTCTGTACCATGTCATAGAATTCCCCAGTGAGGCTAGAAGTATGAGCAGCCTGAAGCTGGAAGATGCCGCACTCCCCATCATCCACACACTTCATGTAGAGGCGTGGCAACCAGGATAACTGCTTCCCCTTCCTGAGTTACATGATGTTTGACAGTGATCAGCTGACAGTTCAGCTCCTCCCTTCAGCGGAGTGTCCAAGACGTAAAACCATCAATGATATGATTATAAAATTGATTACTAATTATGACATACTGTAGGGTACCCTGGTGCCAAGTGCATTTCAACACCCTTGTGGTCAAACAAGAGTCATCAGGTCTACCATACTTTCCTTGTCACGTCTATTTTTGCCTGAGATATTTTATTCTCATTGATAGAAGCTACATTTTTTTTAATCACAATAACATGTATAGAGTATGTAATTTGGTTGTTCAGCCTGCGCTGTAACCTTTCAGTTACCGCAGTACAAATATTTGGATTTTCAATCTTCTGACACTACAAGGGGGAAAAAAATTCACGAACCTCATGTGTTTCTGGCATATTTCATTTTGTATGAAGTATTTGCTTTAAAATGTCACATTACATTTCTTTCTGTCTAAACAACATGATTTGTCCTGATTTGGGAAGGTAAATTGTTTTCTTGGTGGCTGTGTTAATATTCATTGAACTGAATATTTTTTTCTCTCAGCCTGCTTACAGCTGTTTTAGTGCAGCAAAATCATTAGACACAAGTGCAGCAGAAAAAAAAGTGAGCCCATTTTGAAGTGCATATGTCACAGTATGTCACTGGGCCTGACAATTTTAATGGCTTTTTAGTACAGCTGCATGAACATCAAAAACAGTGTAAAATACAGTTTTAGGGGTAATTTTAATAAACCACAGTTTTTTTAAAAAAAACAAACAAACAAAAAACGATATAATACTGAATGATAGGAACTCATGAGAAAAGGTTTGGATTTTTCCTTTAATGGGCTTGAATTTATTCTATTTTTAGGCTAATGCTGATGCAGATTCCTTGAACGCCTCTCTTATTCCAGTTCTGCAAGCCTTGCACATTTCCAGACAAAATGCAGTATGCATAATCTTTGCAATAAAGAAAACTGTTTGGCAGATAGTGTCATCATGGGAAAAACACAGATACTGAATGATTTGAATAATTCAAATTAGTAAGTAAATTTCTCCTTAGAGACAAAATATGCTTTGACCAACACAGCGCACATTTGCATAGAGGAAAGAAGCTGTTAACTGTATAATATGATCCTAGTTTTATTATTGACTATTTTGTAAATAATTTCATGTATGTGCATCTTCATCTAAAGCAATATGGCTGTTGGCGTACAGGAGAAGCAGAGGGGAACAGGGATCTCTGGCTCTTGTGTGGTCATTCCGGTGTGAAATGCTTGGCTCCATCTCCTCAGGTCTGATGGTGCTTCATAATCAGCGGCTCCCTCAGAGATGAGCTGAGCTCTGAGCCACATGATGACATCCACAAAGGGGAAGACCCATTGTAAAGAGAGAGATGATGCAAAGGACATAAATTCTGTTTTGTGTGATGAGATAATGTCTTTTTTTAGGGAACAGCTACTTTCTGCTTCACTTCTTAGAACGACAGCTGCTCCTGCAGCCTCTTGTGAAATCCTGCAGTGCTAGTTATTTTGGTCGTGTGAGACTTCTTATTCCAAGGATGCCATATTTTGTGTAGTCATTTCTGTGTATATTAAACAGCAGATGTGTGAGGATCACCTCACATTAATCATTACATTTAAGCCCAAGGTAGTCCTTATATTTCATGTGCATATACATTGTTATCTCTCTTTTTATTAGTGAAGTCCAGCTGCACTTTTTATATGTGGCCAGCAGTCATCCAGTGCTGCTAAAAATCTGAGTGTTTGTGCAGAGAGTTGTCATTTTTCTTTAAACATTTTCCTCTGTAACTGTTAACACTGTGCCTGCTCATTGGTCTGGATGTCTGCTGCCCATATTAACAACACGGAATCAGAAAGCATGCAGGATAAATAAAGAAGTTTGTGATGAAACACTGTCATTGTCAGTGAACAATAATCTCTACTTTTCTGCTCTGGCTTCTCTCTTTTCTGCACTGTAGAAAACAAATTGTAATATCATGCTGTGTGTTTACCGGAGTTGCTTGTTTAAACTGACTCATGAAAACAGCCTCTCTTTAGATGAAGCAATAAAAGAAACAGCATGAGTGCAGTTTTGCTAAAGCTATATTCAAGAATTATTTGAATATTTACACGTCTGGACAGGCCGGATCTTAACATCGAAAGACACACCAAACCATAAGAAGTGCTTCTTTTATCAGAACAGCCTTATTTACCACATTTTATCAGAAAGCAGCTAGAATTCCACCCTCATATGTAGACGTTAAGAAAAGAAGAAACTTTTTTAACAGTTAGTATTAAAACAAACAAACAAACAAGCAAGAAAAAAAAACGAAGAATAAATTATTTAAATTGACCAAAGGTGGGGAAAGATAAATACAATCTCTCCTGTCTCTTTTTGTCTCTTTTGTAATGCTAAAAATAATTAAATTAAATTAAATTAAATTACAAATTAAGCAAGTAACTGCTATTATGATGTTCAAGCATAAGTGAAAACAGTATCACAAATTTATTTCCTTTGGAAGGTAAGCCCTTAAGCTATCTTATCATATTTTCATAGTGTGTTAAAATTTTCACCATTTCTGGCTCTAGCTTTATGTCCTCCATACTAATAAATGGAGGACATAAATCTCCAGACTACAATATTACTCATGATATATGGAATTGGGTTTCAGACTAACAGATCTGCTATTTTCAACTAGAAAATAAATATAGTGAACTACGTTAAAAAACGATTTACAGATACGTTAAAATTTCAATATAAATGGACATGAGTTCTGACTTTGACCACTTCTATATAAAACTGTTGTGATGCAGTTCATTTTAGATGGATAAGCTTCTTCCACTTTTACCTAATAAAGAATTTGTACCAAGTCTTGTCTCATCTGCTCAACTTTTCTCAGGTACATTTTCAGAAATGTGCATGAAAAAACTTTGGATAGTACATTGATGAGCATATTATCTTGGAATTCGTGAAGGATATATGTACAAAGAATGAAACTGATCTTGTGAATAGGTCACCCTCTTTCAGTTCTGAGATTTTAGTTATCAGAACCTCATATGACACCACATGGCATATTGCACCATCCCATTATTTAAGCCACAATACAGAATCCAAAAGTCTTCCAGAGGAAATAACAGGGTAAGTGGAAGAAAGGTGCTGCTAATTAAAGGTATTTGATTAGCTGATCATCAGCAAATGTGAGCAACTCTAAAAAAGTAGAAAAGCAGAAGTTCTGGTAGTTTGCTGGTTTGGAGCGTTCCTTTGTGTGTTAACAAAGTGCCAAAAAAGAAAGACATCAACAATGAGCTTTCATAGAAACTTAAAAAAAAAAGCAAAAAACAAAAGTTAAATCTCAGACAGATGAGACCAAGTGGAGATGTTTGGCAAAACCCAAACAGAGCATATCAGCACAAACACTTCATGCCAACTGTCAAGCACGGTAGTGAAGGGATGAAGATTTGGGCTTATTTTGCAGCCAAAGGACCTGGTCGCCTTGCACTGAGTGAGGGCATTTCTCCAACTAAAGCTTGGCTCAAACCGGGTCATGCAACAGGACAAAGACCAAAGCACACCAGCAAATCTCCACAACATAATGGCTGTAAAAGAAAAGAATGAAGGTATTGTAAAGGCCCAATCAAAGTCCAGGCCTAAACCCTAGTGGTGGGGCTTTTAAAGAATTATGCATAAATGAATGCTGTAAGTTGTTTTTATGTATTGAATGTATAAATAACATATCAGGAAAGATATCATTTATTTATTCCACATTTTGGAAATAAATAATTGAGATATGTGGAATGTTTCTTTGAATCAGTTATTCATGTAATGCTGCAATGATGTAAAATGAACAAAAAGAGAACTACTCGCTCTTAATATTGACAGGAACAGCAGGGTAAATGCTATTGCTACAAGATTTTCTCTGATACAGGTCACTTCTCTTGTTTCCCCTTGACTTGTATTGTCTTATCTTCAACACAAAATTATTGATGAGATTTAGGAAACTGTGTTGTGATGCTGTTAAGTAATACAAAGTTTACATGGGATGTTTCTGAGTCTACAAGAACAAAGAAGAATGAGTGAACCATTTACCAGATAAAATTTGATATGCTGCAACTTCACAGCAGAACTTAGTGAACTTAAAAACCTGTTGCTCTCACCTTGGACCACAAAGCTTCTCCACAGTTCTAATTAAATACATGTCTCTGAGCTGTTTTGATGCCTTGCAGGGGACAAACCGTATGTAAGACAGCGGTGGTAATTATGCCTCTGTTCATGGTGCTGACTGGGAGCAGATCCAGTGGCTATATTTTACTTTGGAATTAATTTGATAAGTGATTAATATTATCAGTGATCCTTAAAATATACATGTCCACAGCTTTAACAGTGCAGCAATTGCAGTTATTTTGTTACCTTTTCTTTTAATGGAGGAAAAGATTTAAACTTTTTATGACTCTGTTGTACTTTATTCTATTAAACTTTTTATGATCTTGTTGATTTATGCTACAGCTAACTCAGCAATGTTAATATCTTAATATATTACACATATGCTCTGTGTGTGTGTGTGTGTGTGTGTGTGTGTGTGTGTGTGTGTGTGTGAGCGAGAGAGATAGATAGAGAGAGACTTTTTTAACAGCATCGTACTAAATTGTTCATAAAAATTTAATGGTAGATTTATTAGACTAGATTACTATTTGGTTCTATATACTGGTTGCAGGAGTAAGATCCCCATGGTTGGATGGTGACCAGTTGTCATCTGTTAGTGTGCTCATCTGTTTGAAATTATCCATTGAAGTTCCTCATTCCAACCAGATTTCTGGGAGATAAATCACATATTTATTCTACTCAGTCACAATTCAGTGGAGATTTGTCTGTCTTTTCCTGAGATAAATGACATCCATAGTCTCTCAAACGGCTCTGATAAAATGTGAAACTGTCATTAATAATATATCAAAACATGTACTGAGGATATGAAGTCATTTATATTTCATCTGCCTGACCAATGGCCTTTTTGGACTCCAACATGAAAAAAACAACAAAAAAAACCCTCTTTAAAAATCAAGTGTCCTTGCATGGTTTCTGCCTTTGACAGAAGGTTTCATAGTATTCTTGTACAGGCTCTGATAAATAAGAATAATATTTAAAAAAAAATGTACTCCTTTTAGTTGATTCTAAAACACAAAAAATTCAGTGAAAAAGTGGTGCTTTTAAAAGTTTTTAGCAACATGTTATTTTTCAGTTAGTGCTGCCAATGCCAGATAATCTCTGTGATTCACAGTATCATTATCGCCAGAGCTGGTAGCTTTACCTTTCTATTGTCTTTCTCTAACAGCATTGTTTCCTAATTTATCACCATGTTTGTGACACATGTCATGTGACTCCCTACCATGTTTGGTTGGGAGTCTTTTAATAGCTCTGGAAGAAGTGGAGACATTAAATGAGGAAAATGTCAGATACATGGTGGAATTTTGACAACCACCGAGCCATCTTTTTCAGAAACTATCACCGCTCATATCATAGAACTTTACATAGTGGCAAAAATAAACGAATATGATGGAGTATATGGCTTTCAGTGTAACTACAGTTGTAGGTATACATCCTATTAAAGCACCATTTAGACAGAGACTATTGTGAATGCTGGTTATGATCATTAACTTATCATGAACAAAAATTAAATCAAACACAAAATTGAAAAAAATGCAGATTAACAATTTGTTGTGTCCTCAAATAGAAAAGGCATCTATATTATCTTTATGTGAATAGACATCCAGTGAACCAAAGGTTGAATAGTTGGAAAATAGTAGTGAAAAGTAATCAGTAACCATTATAGTGAATTATAATACAGTTTGCAATACAGTAGTCAGTTTGTATTACTGTATTCAACACTATATTTGCATTCTTTACACAATTAAACTATTAAAAAAGACAACATCTATCTCACATGCAATAAGTCTGAATTGAATATGTTGTACATGACTGCTGAGATGTCATTCATTATCAAAAACCTCCAGTCTCTTTTTTCTGTACATAAACATTGTTGCTATTTCCAAAAGAAGCTTGCAAAAAAACATCCTTCAGTGCATAAATAATGATCTCCCATGTAAATGTTGATACACATCAGTCAATGCACAGTTTGCCACTGTCCGAGTTTTCCTAACGTCATCTTACATTATGCTTGAAGTTTTCAGTAAGGTCAAATCTAGTTATAAGAGCATCACTGAAATGTCAGGCTTTCTATTTATTCCTTCAGAGCAACAAAACCTCTGACCAAGACCTCATACCAGTTTTTGTTTTTTTGGCCCAGATGTAAAAACCCTTTACTCCAAGTCAATACAATGTTGAGCAGCATTTCATTTATACAACAAAGAATAGAAAAAGTCCAAAGGGAGCTTTCAAAGCCTTTCCAGAGGCTGTTTTCTCTGCACATAAAAAGCTGTATATGTTTTCACTATATATTTTTTTTTCTCTTTCTTGTCAGAGAGGCAAGGTGAGCGAACACTGCTCATTGTTAATGCACTTACATGGTGGGTTGTGATGTGGTCCTCTACACTGAAGGAGAGCCTGAACTCATAATGTACAAAGCACAAAACACGCTGCCCACAAATGTGGACAGGGTCTGCTGTTGTGATGATAAGTGTCAAGCTGGCTGTGTTGTGGAGATGCTAGCTGTGTTGGCAGAGGCTTCAGAAGTGCATGTGATAAAAAAAACAGGTTAAGAGGGACAGATGAGGCAAGATGCCAGAAGGTAGAAAGAGAGGGAAAAAACTGCCAATAGAGCATACATTTACTGTCTGTGCCCATGCTTATATTGTGGATCAATGTGGAATCTGTTTTAGTGTTCTAGTACATCGTCAGATAAATTTGGACTTGTCTGGATGGACAAAGAGTGTTTGAAATGTAACAGAAGTCAATGGAGACCTCAATGACCTTTTCCACTGTTGATATGAAGCATGGGAATTACTTCGGACATACAGTTTAAGAATAGTTTAATGATAAACTTCTATCCATCCATTCTCTTCCGCTTATCCTTGTCAGGGTCGCAGGGGGGCTGGAGCTATCCCAGCCACCATAGGGTGAGAGGCAGGTTACACCCTGGACAGGTCGCCAGTCTGTTCCACGGTTAACACATGGAGACAGACAACTATTCACATTCACACCTATGGACAATTTTGAATTACCAGTTAACCCAACCTCACTAACTGCATGTCTTTGGACTGTGCAAGGAAGCCGAAGTACCCGGAGAGAACTCTACCGCACATGCTGGAATACAAAATGAAACAGGTGTTAATGTGTACTTTAAATGCTTCCAATCAAAAGATACTGCTTCAAGGCCTAAGCACTGTATTTACACGTTGCTATACTGCCTCTGTGCATGTTTGAGTTTACTTACACTCTAGTTGTAGTTATATCATTGCTGCTCTACAGTCAGGATCTAACTGATTTTCTGCTCTATTCAGTGTTTTAGTTTGAGTGGGCTGAGGACAGCTTACTCTGTCTCTCTTTCTTTTCTACAGCTTATTTTGCTTTCAAAGCTTCCACCAGTGATTTCATTAGGTATTATATCAGTTGCAATGTGATCCCAGTGGCCACTTCTTTAATAAAATTTACAATAATGTAAAGACAAGAATTCTGAAATTGTTACTACTGAACAGTGAACAATAAATGTATGATTTTAGATGATTAAAACATGCTTAATTTGTACTATATCTGTAAAGAGCAGTGATATGTGCACTGTAGCCTGTAAGCAAGCCAAAAAAGCCATTAGCTACACACCTGTTTCAGAACAGACTGATGACTGATGTTACATAGAGGGACTGTGGTGGCCAGAGGTCTATATTAGCTAAAGATGGATGAGAGATAAGAGGAGATGACATGGATTTTTAAAAAAAATGTACTAACAGAAAACTACCCTGAGACACTCAGTGGGTTTCTGCAACAATGTTCAGAGACTGATAAACTACATTTATTTTATGTTAGATTTACCTTCTGTAGGAACCCACGCTTTTCTTGTGTAAAATTAGGCTCAAATAAGACGGTAATTTGATACTCACTCATAGTTAAATAAAAAACATGTCTTGGCACTGTGTGTGAGCCAGTCAGGTTACATGTCTTCAGGCTCTGTTGTTTTAATGTTATGTAATGATGTACATGCTGGCAGTGTCAGGAGAGGACCAAAGAAAAAGGTTAAAAGATACACATCAGTTAGCATAACACAATCTTCTGGCAAAGTTACACACCTACACAGAGCCTTCTCTGTGGCAGGTCCCAGACTATGGAATAGTCTGCCTCTAAATATTAGATCGGCACAAACACTGGAACATTTTAAATCTCTACTGAAGACACATTTTTATGGACTGGCTTTTAGCAAATGTTGAGTCTAAACACTTCTTGTTTTAACAGCCTTTGTTGGTGTTGTTTTTATTGTATTCTTCTTTCTCTTTTATATTTTTATTGCATCATTGTTGTGCATTTTATTTATTTTAGTTGCATTTTAGTTTGTAAAGCACTTTGTGCAACTTGAGCTGTTGGAAATGTGCTACAGTCGATCGTATTCGAGGGGGTTAGGGATCACAACAACATGCTAATAGCTGAAATCCATGAATACTTAACACCCCCTCTAAAAATGTTTATAACTGCGAATTTTAATAGTTCAAACAACAAATATACCTCAAACTATCATCCTAAAGAAAATAATTGTTATATTTTAGACATGCTCTATGCGAATAGGTAAATTTGTGAATACTGAATCATCAATAAGCGTAGACTGTATATAAGAAAAAACTTGACCTTGACCTACACTGCTTTACTCAATAAGGTGCCACACATGAATGGAGATACCTTTGAAACAGCTGATTGGCTTTAAAAATCTCTAGTCAAGACAGAGGATAAGTAGCAGTCTGTCACAGTATGAAAAGCCATGGTGGGAGTGATGGGGGACACAGAGCCAAAGTATGTCCCAAAGGTAAAATAGAAGACTGGCACAAACAGTAAGTGCGGTTTATATTGATAACCTGGCGCGTTAGATGTGAGAAAAGCCGGCTAGACGACATGGAGACAGAGAGAGAGAGGTCTGTACAGAAGCTGGGACCGATGTAACAGATGATGTGTTTTATTCAGCACTTTACAGCGGTCTAATGGAGAATTTGAGCACTGTCATCCATTTTTGCTGTATCACTCTCCTCTCTCTGTGTAGTAGGCTTCCCATTTATTCAACCATACATCTATTACATTTGTTTTTCTGTGACTCAGTGTATCAAAATACAGTTTTAATTAATGTTGTATAGCTGTTTTGTAATATAGTCACATACTGTAATGACATTTGTATCGTTGCATCTTAAAGCCTTTTAGCCTACCTCCCTGACGTTAAACTCACTAATACTTATATTTATATTCATATTTTCGAGCAAAGCTCAAGAGAAAATGAGAAAATGATTGCAGCATAAGCACTTAATAGTGGTTATGATTCCTTTTCGATTTTTAGACGGTAAAAGGAGATGAACTGCTGAAGGACAAATTTCTAACAGTTATGTATAAAACTGTATGTAAGGATAGCTGTTTAAAGGGAGCTTTGGATGACCTCACTAATGTGATGAATATGGTGAAGAGAAATATCTTCTTTGTACAACCTTTTTCTCTCTAAAGGGGCATGAAGCAGAGACATATTTATTCTATATCGAATTGGTAGCTATAGCTTTAAAAAATAAGACCCCTACTGATATCTATGTTAATGCATTTGCTTACACAGCTTTTATTTTGTAGCTACACAGAGTTGTCTTTCTAGTCCCTCAGCTCTACTGAGTAACCAACCAGAAGCATACTGTAATACCTCTGCTTAAGTTGAGAATTGTGAATTTAATTGTCTGTGAAAATGCACAGAACAGCAATAGGATGATGTACTAGATTAACACAACATCACAAACTCAAAGCATTGAAGTGGAGGGGAGCTGTATCCTGGACAGAGGCACAGACTTGTGAGTGTGAATAGCACAGGAGACATAATTAGATTATGTGGTCTGGGAAGATGAGTGTTTCTTGTCTCAGAGGGAAAAGACATAAAAAAGATGAAATGGGGCTCTTAAGTGCTTGAAGAGGGAAGACATGAAAGAGGTGTACAGTCTGCTGCTTCTGCCAGACAATACAGTTTTGCACTCTAGTTGTGTGGGTTGATGGGTCTCAGTGCATCCCAAAGGGGAACACAGTTCAGGTTCCAGGAAGACGAAATGCAATATTTTAGCTCTGATATTGGCTTCAGTCTTTGATATACTTCTTTCTTGCCCATTTTTCAAGTGCTCTGCTATACATCGTCATCTGTTATTTTTTGGTTCTGTGTTTTGTTTTTACTGTTTTCTATTAAGTGTATGGAGTTAAATAATTAGAAACAGCTGCATTCTTATTCTATTTACATTTGACACTGGGTTGCAAAATGTGATTTCCAGAAGTTATGGCAGTAAAATAAAGTTTGCTTTTCATTCACTTTGCAACTTCAGTTTTTACACAATATTGCCAAAAGTATTTGCTCGTCTACATTCTCACTCATATGTACTTGAGTGACATCCCATCCTTAATCCATAGGAATAGATATGATATAGACCCACTCTTTGCAGCTGTAACAGCTTCAACTCTTCTGGAAAGGCTTTTAAAAAAGGTTTAGGAGTGTGTTTATGGGAATTTTTGGCTATTCCTCCAGAAACACTCTGCAGAAACCTCTGCGCACTATGCACTTGATCATCCGCTGACCTTGATCTGTGATTTTATGTAGTCTACCACTTTGTGGCTGAATTGCTGTCACTCCCAATCACTTCCACTCTGTAATAACACCACTAACAGCTGACTGTGGAATATTTAATAGTGAGAAAATTTCACAAGTAGACTTGTTGCACAAGTAGTATCCTATCACAGTGTCACGATCCTGGGTCTTTTGACCCAGCATTTTGAGTTTATGTATATTTATGGCTTATGTTTAGTTTTTAGGTTTTCTAAGTTCATTTCCATTTTTGCCTAGGTTACTTGTTATAGTTATTTTGCAGTTTCCCCTTGTGTCTTGTACCCCTGTGTTTAGTCTCCCTTGCCCTTCATGTGGTTCATGTGTCTCGTGTTTCTAGTTGTTAAGTTCATGTTGTCAGGTCTGTGTCTCATGTTTCCTGTTCTATTTTGAAGGTCTTGTGTTCAATGTGTTTAGGTTTTCACTTCCCCTGTGCCGTCGTTATGTATATTCATGTCAGCTGTTCCCTCATGTGTCTCCACTCCCCTTGATTACCTCCTGTGTATATTTAAGTCCTCCGTCTCCCTTTGTTCTTTGTCAGGTCGTCCGTCATTTCCTCGCCATGTTTCATGTCCGTGTCGTGTCTTGTCAGGTATTCATGTCCAGGTTTTCATGTTCTGTTCTAGCTTTCCCAGTTTAGGTTTGTTTAGTTTCTTTGGTTCACCTTGC
>VVHJ01032237.1:0-11512 GCA_015107715.1 Tylochromis polylepis
TGCCGTGTTGCCATATCATGTTTTGATTGGTCGACATGGTATATTTTTCCACCAATAGGAAAGGGGTGTTTTTGTTTTGTTTTCTTTCTTTGTTGTTGTAAGCAGAGAGTGCTTGTTATCGCTGTCCTCAGACAGTAAACGTGACGATAATATTCAGGAAAAAACACCGCGTATATTTTTTTATCATGACTCTGGTTTTACGTGGCCGATCAACACAATGTAAAAACTGGTATATAGCATCTTGTTGCTATGTCATCTTAAATTGGTCATGTGATTGGTTTAACATGGCTACTTTATTCTTCCTCAGCCAATCAGCAGCACTCATGTGATTACCCCCCCCCCCAGCTCCCGGTAAGCTGAAGACAGCTTCAACCGTCTGTGTGTTGAAAAAATAGTAACGCGTCCGCACCGCGTTTTCTTCTTAGTAACGGTAACGGCGTTGTAACGATAGGAATAGTAATTAGTTAGATTACTAGTTACTGAAAAAAGTAACGCCGTTACTAATAACACTGTTATTCACATCACTGGTAATTACACATGTATAAGTTATTATGTCACAGAGGTAGGTGACGTGTAGTCCATGAATTGAATACGTGGTACAGCGTACTGGTTACTTTGTGGATAGTAATTGTGAGTCATTTGGTCCGCGGTGGTCCACAGTCTGTTGCTAAGCAGGTCTATCGCTTTTGTGACACGAAAATTTTCACGCAATCGTGCTGCTCTATGAGGCGGTTGGTTTTGGAGCGTTGCAAAAACGTGACATCACGCGTCCTGCTCCGTGCTCCAGCACGGTTAGCGCTCACACTACATGCGAACCATGCCCTGGCACACCTGTTCCAAGCGCGCCTGGGACGGCTAAACGTACCGCGCCCGGGCACAGTTAGGAGCACTCACACTAGTCAAACGAACCGTGCTTCGGTGGTCAAATGCACTCGGGCACGCGTCAAACTGCCTAATGTGAGTACACCCTTAGGGTTTGTGGTTCGCATAGGTTACATATGTAAGGCCATTCATGTGGCTTTGCTGGCTGGTTTGGGCAACGACCCCCACTTCCTTTTTTAATTACACTCTAGTCATTATGGTTCACAACATATCACCACATACAGGTGCGTTACCCAAAGGCTGGTGGGTGGGGCTGCTGCAGTGGCCCCATTCGCCCCTTCACTGCTACCTGCCCCTCAATTTTATCTCCAAGTTCAACATTGAGGGTCTTTGGGGGGACAGGGGAAGAGAGGTGATCATTGCAGAGTGCCTGTGTTGTGCCCCCCTCCCCCCACCACCCCAGTGTGATGGAAATTTTTTTTTACATTTATGTATTGATCACGTGTTCTGACAATAGTATATATATAGGTATTAGCTAAATATGAAGGATAGCATTTTATACTTTATTCCACACAGTTAAGTATTGTAGAGTGGTTTTGGAAGTAGATTGCTACACACAGACACCATTTGACATTAGAGAGAGAGGCCCCTCTCTGAAGAATGTGAGGGGGAGGTTTGCCTCACTAGTGGAGGCCTCAGAAGGTATATCTTTGTGAGCCTGACTCTGTTAAGAGAATAACAAAGCTGTAAACCACCGACGTGATATATGGCGATGTGTAAGTGCTGTGGAACGTTCTGCAGCGTGAAATAAAACTCACTTCAAAGACACTCATCAAGTGTTTGCATTTTATTAAACAAAAGTCCACGACGCCAGTTTTAACAACACTGTAGTTTTCACACATTCATACTCATCCAGTGCACTTACACTCCACAGCACACTGACCCAACATAATACCTTCAACACTGAGTGGGGAGGGGGGGCATCTTCCTACACCCGTTTCACACACCCTGCCTGGGACGTGGGGCCCACAGGGGGTTTGTGGTTCGGTCTCTATCTGCCTCCAGGCTTCTGGGGGGCATCGCTGCAGCTTCCCACCCTCATTATCGAGCACATTTGTGACAGACACAGGTATTCTCACACACACACTCCTTCTTCCCTCTCTCTCTCTCTCTCTCATACACACACACACACACACACATAAATCACCAATCTTCTTATAGCCTGTGTGTGTGTGTATCTGTGTTTCCTCTCATTTTTTGTGTTTCAGGTGCTGTATGTTTGTTTTGTTCTGTTTTGGGGGTTTTTGTGTCTTACAGGATGCATTCAGATCACAATTCTGATTGCAAAAGCTGCCAGACAGGACTGGTTTAAAGAAAAAAAAAAAAATACAAATCGAGGCAACCATGGTTCTATAGTACTGTTCTCCTTGTAATTATGGCTCTTTTATGGGGCATTAACTGCTGGGCCGTTAGATGATCATATGACTGTCAGATACAGGCCAGAAACAACAGGAAATAACAAAAAGGTCATGTGTGTAGATTCATTTCTTACACAGACAGTACTAGATTTTTTAATCAAGAGTCGTACTTAAGGGGTAAACCAGTAAAAGGGACATAGTGATTATCTTTACAATATACTTTAGATCAATCAATAATTAATTCAGAAATATCAAAAACATGAACATATAAACTAGTGATAAGACCCATAAATAGGCTTAATAAAGCACATTGTCGTAGTCAAGTCAAAATGTAATAACTACAAAAAAGCATTTGAGTGAAAATGCAATGTGAAGGCTGAAAGTTTTGCCTGAAATGCTTAAAAATATTTGAAATATTCAAAGCTGAACTTGCTGAATGACCTTAACTGCATAAGATTACCAAAATATCAGCCAGCTTAACAATGAAAAAGCAATACCAAAAACTTAAAATGCGCCAAATAAAACAAAAACAAAAAAAGCACATAAACTGAGTTTCATCTGAAAACAAACAAAAAGAAAAACTTGAAGCTAAAGATCATCAAAATGAAGAAGTGCTGAAACAAATGCTTTAAAAGGGAGATAAACCTGAAATAAATTCAATGTGAATTCATAAATCATAAGCAGGCAGTTTCTGGTGGCAGCTTGCAAACACCCATCTGACACCAACACACACAAACACAAGGGAGTGACAGTGGTTGTGAGAGGGTGGCCTCTGTGTTTCTATCACAGTTAAGTAGTGGTGTGCTACTGAAATATCCATTCTTATATTTATTATTATACATATTTTAGATATTTATGTTCTAGAATTGAGCTGTATATTAAAATATTGATATTTTAGTAATTTGGGGGTAAATTTGTAGTTTATGGTTAATAGGAACACAGTGGAAAGTAATTATACTATTTGGATTGTCTAAATGATTGGTAGGAACTACTTCTTGTACCACCTCTCATAGTTACAGAATATTCGACTGCAGTTGATGATCGTAAGCGGAGTCATGTGCGGAGATATTTCAGCTCCACAAATAGCCATGATGCGGTTTGTGACACATGTGGCAAGGCCACAAACATTGTCAAACACAAACCTAAAGTTGGCAGAGAAAGGGCGGTTTAAGACGTTCCTTCGATTCGGGTTTTGGCCCCAAGAGCAGAGAAGAATTAACACTGCCATGAATGGCAGATATAGATGATACACTTGACACTCTCATGCTCCTAGTTAATGTGAATACTTAAACAGCATTCACATTAATTCATTTAAAAGTGATATGAGCTTATAGGCCTATCATTAACATTAAAGAATCGAAAACATTTTTTGGATAGCAGATTGTCCCTTAAAACAGCAATTCTGTATTTAAAAAGTAAGCATAATTAATGTTTTTGTGTGTTCTGTCAGAGGCATGTAGCCTGCTAATTGCACAATTAAAATCTTAGCAGATAACCTTAGGTTTAATCATGGGTTTTCAATGCCAAGGTCACGTATGCCCATGGACCTTGCCAAAGGTCAATGGGCCAAACCTGCCCCAAACATTATGTTCAAGAGATCATCATCCAAGATCACTGTGACCAAACATACTAACCGAATCTGGGAAGAGGCATCACCATCCTGGTGGCTGTAGATCAGGAGGTAGAGCAGATCGTCTACTGCTCTAACTAATCCGTTGATGGTGTGACGCACCGTAATGTGTGGTAACATTATGTCATTTAATTTTCAGTTTAATTTTTGGAAGATCTTAAGTGTTGTGCAATCCTAAGTTTTGCCACAAGGAGGCACTTCATCATTTACCTGTTCTTTTCAGGTTAGTAAGTAGTAAAATTACACATGGCAAAGTGTGACCAGTAGTTCGTCTTGGAGGGATTTGTATTTGAAATGTACCATATTGCTGCTAAGACAAAAAGCCACTTGATATGATGCTAAAACAGTGAATCATCTAAGCCCTGTACTTACTGAGCTTACACAAAATTTGCAAGTTGGCTAAGCCTACTTACCATTTAATTTCTGCTTTTTAATTGTTCTTTACTTGCTCTCACCCCGCCACCAGGGCTGCAGCTTCATTAATTATGTCCGACTCCTCTCATGTCTTAATGATAGACCATTTATACTGAGAAGTCTTGTTAACTTGCACAGCAGGCAAACATTCACATAGCATATAATGCCCAGGCCACAGATCGTGGATGGTGTTCCTGCGATATGCTGGAGCCACTCACCTAGCTTGGGGGTCACCAAGTACTCCAGTTACCAATACCACTGTTACCTTCACCCTCCACATCTTTTTGAGTTCTTCTTTCAGCCCTTGGTACTTCTCCACCTTCTCATGTTCCTTCTTCCTGATGTTGCTGTCATTTGGTATAGCTACAGCACTACGGCCATCTTCCTCTGCTTGTCCACCACTACTATGTCTGCTTGGTTAGCCATCACCAGTTTGTCTGTATCTGGAAGTCCCACAGGATCATAGCTCGGTCATTCTTGACCATCCTAGGGGGTGTGTTCCTTTTTTACCTCGGGACATCCAGGCCATACTCAGCACAGATGTTCCTGTATACCATGCCGGCCACTTGGTTATGGTGTTCCATGTATGCCCTGGCTGCTAGCATCTTGCATCTGGCTGTTATGTGCTGGATTGTCTCAGGGGCATCTTTGCACTGCCTGCACCTGGGGTCTTACCTGGTGTGGTAGACCCCAGGTGACTACCTATCCTCTCTTCGTTACTATCCGACTAGACTTCTCCAGTCCGAATGACATTCCAGTGTCGTTGATCCTAGTGGTGTGGATCAGCATATCAATCAATCTCATTCACTCTTGGCTTACAGGTCGGTGTTATCCATGTAGAGGCGGTGGCTAACGATTACTCCGTTCTATAGTCTCTATCCATAGCCAGTACTGTTAATGACCTTACTGAGGGGGTTCAGTCTCCTAGGTAAATCCCACACTTCATGGTGACCTGTGCTTTAAATTGGCCTCTAGTGTTGTTCACCACATTCCAGACTCTTGCCAGAGAGTACACCTTATATGGTTCAGTGAGGTACAGCTGGTTTATGCTCCTGGCTTCTACCTTTTCTATTTATATCTCATCAAGCAGCTGGCCAACGCCGTGAGTCTTCGCTTGGCAGCTTCTAGGGTCTCAGGTATAGGCAGCTTGCTGTACTTCTTAGGCATTCCTTCATCACAGCTCTCTGCAGCTCTGATAGTTGCCTAACTTCCCTCCATACTGCCTTGATCTTGGCCTCTAGTCTCCTTCTCCATAGAAGGTACTGCTCCTTGTGGCTGTTTATCTTATAGCCAAGCATCTCAGTGATTACTGCTGCCACGGTGTGAATTAGCGGGTTGGTTTTTGTGATGGTCACAAGTAGGGATTGTCCGAAATGTTGTGTTCACATCTTCTTGTCATCCAGGTTTCCAGCTTTGCCATGATCCTATCTTTCAGGTCAGCTGCTTTCACACTCAACAGACGTGTTTGTACTTGGTACCCAAACTTTGTGTGTGTCCCCCCCAAAGGCATCTTGCTTAGCAGGAAGACAGCACCAAAGTGAAAAAAGCGAGCAGGTGACAGCTGAGCACCTGCTTTTTATGAACAAACGTCAAGTGTCTTTATTAAGCAACTAAGCAGCAATGAATGAGTGTCCAAATAACATGGGGAAAAAAAAAATTCACCCACAAGAAACAAAATAGCAAGTTTGATATGAATCACATTCAGAAACAAAGAATGTCTCCTTATATTTCCACGGACTACACAGCAGTGCAGGATTCAATGTCTATAATAAAATCAGAAGAATATTAAGGCTCGCTGAAAGAAAACGTTTAATAAGAAAAAATTAATCCTCAAAAGTGCATCATCATCATTATGTTGATTATATTATGATTGCTTGTTCAGCATCTATTCAATTAAGACTAGTGTAATCAAAAATCAACTTCTGCACTGTAAGCTGAAGCTTCCAATTTATTCCACACATTAAGCCACCGTCACACCCGCTTTACTCAAATCTATGCAGAGCTAGAGCTTTCTGAAAGACACTGATGCACACACAACGCAACAAGATTGGGGTTTTTGGGGGGTGGTATCCGCATTTTTTTCATATTTTCCTCTTCAAGGCGCTGTGTACTGTTTTTATGTTTTTCCCTTATAGATGTAGCAGTACAAACGTGTGCTCTGTCATATATATATTTTATTCCACCCCCCCATTTTCTCCCTCTTTTTCTGTCATTTTTCCTGTCTGTCAGCTCTGACATTGTTATATTGAACATGTACTGTAAGCAATAATAGAAATAATATTAAACAAACAAGAAGAGCCTATAGAGAATTTACAGAGCCCGTCTTGGAAAAGCAAATATCCTTGGCACAACACTACATTCAGATCACCGATCATAACTGTGATTGCAAAAACTGCCAGACAAGACATCTCTCTCTCTATATATATATATATCTATCTATATATCTATCTATATCTATATATACATACACACACACGTATATGTGTGCGTGTATGTTGTATATTCATGCTCTCACATCAGCTGGAAATGCTGCCAGGTTGCTCTTGCAGAGAGAACCAAAAGTGAACAAAGACTGGGGGAGCTTCATTTTTATGACAGCAGGGACTGGTCAGGGACTGAACTGATCTTGAGGAATTTACCAATTTCCTCTGACACTGCTGAATGAAAGCCAGTATTGGAAGTCCATATCTGGCCATAAAACCAAAAGCAGTCAGTACCTGAACATCCAGATGCACACAAACACAAGGCACAAGATGAAACTGACTACAGTATGCAAGTACAGCTTTCTTACAAGGCATTAAAACTCCCATTCAAATGTAAACAAGATTACACAAAGGAGAGCACTAAAGAATTCGATGAAGAACCAGAGATACTCTTGGAGTGAAAAAATGTGTGGTCCTTAACAGGCAAAGAACATCAGTTTTTCTAAAAACCCCTACTCCCTCAATCAGCAGACACATCTCTACACCAGCTTCATCTGCAAACAAGAAGGAAATCTGCTGCGTCGTGTGGTGAACTAACTGCACAATACGTCTGAATTAGAAAATAGAAAAGGAAATGTAAAAAAAACAAAAAAACCAAAAACACAATACTAACAGAAAATTTATTGTAAGATAATTGCAGGATATTGTCAATGGTTTCTTGTTGTCAAAATAAAGCCCTGTTTCTATCACCAGAACCAGGTTCCTTTAGAGTTTCCACTGCAGGGACTAGGGCTGATATCTAGTTTCAATTAAATTTATTTTACCCCTTAAAAACCACTTCTAAAGAAACTCTAAAGTGGTGCTTGTAGTGCTGAACATTTCTGTCTTGTACTCATTACTCTTTAGGCATTTCAGCTAAAAGAGTAATCTCACAATCTGTCTCCTCTGTAGCTTGTTTGCTTGTTACTGGGCAGAAATTTTTACTGTGTGCAAACAATTTGTTGATTAAGAGGGAGACGCAGTGGCAGTAAAGTGAGGTGAGGGGTGGTGTTAGCCAAAAAAAAAAAAAAAAAGCAGTTATTTAGAGAAATTAAATATTAACCTCAAAACAGTCTCACAGTGGTTATTCTAAAGTACAAATACATGTGCCCAACCTGTGAAGAATGTGAAGGCACTTTAATGCAACCAAAGTGCAAATCCAACCTGCTCACAATGGCCTCTTGGCTCTGTGTACTGCAGCTCAGCCTGACCAGTCAGACAAGGCACACAGAGAGTGGAGAACAGTGATCACGACAACATAACATGGCTGCTCATCTTTATTGCATTCCAGTAGACTAACTGTCCCTGGACTCCAGACTGCAGTGGAAACACAGATGAACACCTATCTAAAGGAACCTTTAAGATCCTTAAACAAAAATTTCCTGGGACAAAAAGTTCTGCAGGCTTTGATGAAACATGGGTAAGTCTGACTGAGTGAGTCTTTCATTCTCTATGTGCAATGTCAGTGAAACACTTTCATGGCCCAAGCCAGATCAGTATATATACACCATCCAATATTTTTTAAAAAATCTTTTTTTCACAGACTATAGTATGCAAAAAGATGCTTGAGATCATTTAGAAACGGTGTAATCACAGTTTATCCAGCAGAGCAGCTCTGATTCTACTACAATACTTACAGTCTGTATGTATGTAGATAAATAAAAATATTGGTGATTTTATTGATATCTGAATTTTTGACTCAAAACAAACCAAAAAAACCCCAGTAAGAGTCAGGCTCAGGTGACCCGACCCAATGGTTCATCATATTAGCCTCTGAAACCTGCTTTCTAACAGTGGAATATGGGGCTGCAAAGAAACAGTTTAGTTACTTTACTCTTACACAACAACTGGCCCACTATAAAGAGACTGAAAGCAAGTTCTCCTTCTCCGATCTTTCACATAAACACTTTCCATCTCTTTACATGGATGAAACAGAGTGCAGCACCATGAAGGCCTTAGCAGAGAGTCCAAGTCTGTTTGAAAAAAAAAAAAAAAAGCGTGAACAAGGTGTGTTCAGACAGGAAAAAAAAGACAATGTGACTATATATTACACATGACATAATACATGAAGCAAAGTTAGACCTAGGTGCTTGAGTTAAAAACTTTGGGGAAAAATGTAACCGTTCCAAAACATACAAACACGGGCAGAACAACAGAGAGACTGCGCAAACACAATCGATGGGTTTGGTTTCTTGCTGGCTCGCAGCATGTGTCTGTATGTTTAGTACCGTTGGCTGACTGAGACAAAAGAATGCCGATTCCTCAAACAGAATAAAAACATTCACATTTTGTCTAAACACACTATAAAAAGTGGCTCAGAAGAGGAAGGAAATGGATGAAGGAGAGGAGGCTCCCTCATTGGGCTTTCCCTAGACCATCCATCCATCCGAGACCCTCCTCAGGAAATAGGAACAATGTGTCACAGAAGACTGCTAGCATCCTAATGAGTTCAGGTCATCCACAGTGTGTATCTTTGTGACTGTGTGCAAGTAAATAATTCTAGGGAGTGAAGTTTGGGCTGGGCTCAGATCAGTAAAAACAGACAGGGCCCAAGGAGAAATGCATTTGGCCAAATGGCTTAAATTTTTGCAACTCGTGTCATCATACTGCTGTGTCTGTGTGTTTTGTAGCAACAACCTCACTTGAATCTGAGCCTAATCTTCCACTTCCATTTCATTCTAAATTAATACCAATCTTCTGCCATATCTTATTTCTTTCTGCCTCCGTGGCAAAAGATAAAAATTGTCTCAGTGTCTGTTTAGTATCTCTGTCTAGTCTGAAGGCTGAACAGGTCTGAATTAACCCTCATGTAGATTCAGTCTGACTTTGCAGTTTACTCCTCTGTCCAAGCCGATCACAGAGGGAAAGTCAGGGTGTTGGGAGTGGGTTATATGGTGGCGTGAGAGTTGTACGGGTGACGGGAGGGAACAGAGTAGAGAAATCATTGAGATGGCTGATGTGGTGTGGTTGTAGGTCCTTAACAGCAACCCCCTCCAGACTGCCTGACGGGGGTGCTATCGATTTTTAAGTTGGGCTTGTCACCGCCAGCTGTGGCCCCAGGGCCCATGCGTTTCTTGATCTCAGCTGCCATGGTCATGAAAGCCTGCTCTACATTTGTGGCATTCTTGGCACTGGTCTCCAGGAAGGGGATAGCCAAAGAGTCAGCAAACTCCTGAAAAGATAAGAAGAAATTTTTAGTGTAAACAGTCAAAAATCTGCTGTCAGAATATTTCAGTCCAAAATTTGGGTGGCCTCAAGTGTCTGTGTAGATTCTCAGTCATCCAGGTCATGGTTGTCTAAGGAGTTTAGAAAGAAAGCGACTGGACTTCTTTAAGCTTCTTGAAGAGGTTTCACCTCTAATCCGAGAAGCTTCTTCAGTTCTAAAACCAAACAGCGGAGAGACCCAGGTATTCAATCCCTAGTGGGAGTTGTCCCTTACGACTGTTGTTGACCCACTATTGATCAGGGTCACCCTATCAAGTGACCCACTGAGATCACCTGATGTACGATGTGAGTGGCATTGCAGGTGGTCGACAGTTGGAGTCATAAGCCACCCTCTCTGTTCAAAGGTGGTCGTTCACAGTGGACATAGATGGCCTCTTTCTAAACATCTGTCTTCTCTGTCTAAAATGTGAACACTGGGCATCCTTAAAAGAGTGACAACTTCCACTAGGGATTGAATACCTGGGACTCCCCACCGTTTGGTTTTAGAACTGAAAAAGCTTTCTAAGCTCCTTATATGATCCACCTGTCAATACTCTCGGTGCAGCATTCTGGATCAACTGAAGGCTTTTGAGGGAGGTTTTAAGAGAACAGGATAGCAATGAATTACAACAGTCTGATAATAAATACATGAACTGAACTAGTACTGAATGAACATGAACTAGTTTTTTAACGTCACTGTGAGACAGGATGTTTTAATTTTAAACATATTGCACAAATGCAACAAAGCAGTTGTTCATATCTGTTTAATATGTGCACTGAAAGACATATCTTAGTCAAAATGACTCCAAGATTCCTCACCGTGTTACTGGAGGCAAAGGTAATGCCATCCAGAGTAAGTAACTGGTTAGATACCATGTTTCTAAGATTTTAAGGCCAAGTACAATAACCTAGAGGTCTGTGGTCTCCATTGTTAACCCAAGTGTGTGAAGAAGACTCCCTATTTACATGAAGAAATTGCTGCCATCAAATTCAAAACACCCATGTGTTTAAATATTTGATATGAATAATCAGGTCCCATCAAATGACCTCGTAATAAGATTCTAAAAGTAGAACGGATACCGACTACGGAATGGAGCAGTTGTCAGCCACCTCCTCTACATGGATGACATCAAGTTGTATGCCAAGAGTGAACGAGACATCGATTCCCTGATCCACACCACCAGGATATACAGCAATGACATCGGAATGTCGTTCGGACTGGAGAAGTGTAGTTGGATGATAACAAAGAGAGGGAAGGTAGTCAGAACTGAGGGAATCGAACTACCAGAAGGACACATTGCAGACATAGAAGACAGCTACAAGTACCTGGGGATCCCACAGGAAAATGGGAACCATGAAGTGGCCGCTGGGAAAGCTGCAACCACCAAGTACCTGCAGAGGGTCAGGCAAGTCCTGAGGAGTCAGCTGAACGGTAAGAACAAGATCCGGGCTATCAACACCTACACCCTGCCCGTGATCAGGTACCCTGCTGGGATTATAAGCTGGCCAAAGGAGGAGATAGAAGCCACTGACATCAAGACAAGGAAGCTCCTGACCATGCA